>BQNB010115292.1:0-21588 GCA_026074375.1 Tanacetum coccineum
CGTAGACTAATATAGGTAGTCATCTGATTATCACTAAATAAACCATAAGTGTATGTACAGTTTTAAAGGCAATGCCAAACACCACTAAGCTGATGTGTGGTATGTGAGTAATTGCACATACCTTTTACTCAATAAAACGACCCTAAACGACCAAAAATGCACACAAAATGCCATAAATATGCTTGTTATTGTGTTTGTACTGTGCAGGTACTGGATATTCACTAAAGAACAAAAAAAACAAAGCCAAACCGGACAAAACCGAGAGCGGAATTGGAAAGAGCGCGAAAAACCGAAGCCAAAGGTACAAAAGGATTGAAAACGGAGCTAAAACAGACATTTTCGGATCGACTCGACAACATTTTTCATTTAATAAAGTGAAGTAAAAGTCAAAGTCAAAGCCAAGTTAACAAAAAGTCAATGTCAAAATCAAGTCAAAGTCAACCCCGGGAAGTGGCATTGGAAAAAGCATCAAAAACCGAACCCGAAAACCTAAATTGCCAAAAGTGGGCCCACCCGTACCCACCTAGTAGGCCCGGGTCAGCCCACTTAAATACTAAATCCTTATAACCTTATTCTTTAATAAAAAGCCCAACCTTTTTAATTATAACACCCGGCCCAAACAAGCCCAATCCAATCCCACACCACTTAACTCCTGTTAACCATTCCCCTGATAACCTTACCCCGTTAGTCCTTTAAGGACTAACGGTGCAAACCCAACCCAAACTTCAAGGACCAAGGTTGCATACCTTAAGGACAATGGATGCAATAACATATGACACTTTCAAGGACCATTCTTGCCATGTCTCCAAACTTCAAATAAAGCGAGAACACTGTACGTCTTCCTTAATGTGCCCTATCCTTACTACCAGACAAGACATCATCCCCCTTTCTTCTCCCCTATGTCGACCAACACCTTTACACACCTTATCCCTCTAAATGACACCTTGGCAATCCCAATTCACCCCATTCGTCTAAGGTAGAAGACAAAGATTTGATGGCTAAGATTAAAGAGTTTGGGGAGCACTCAATTTGGACGGCCAAGATGAGAATTTGAAGTTCCTCACACAAGAAGCACACTTCAGTTCTCCTCACAAAAGAAACACACATCCTAGAACCTTCATTAGCTTAGTATAAATAGGTCCTTTGTAAGCCATTGTTGGCACCTAGTTTTTATTTTTCAGCTTATTTTAGTTCTATTTTAGCTTATTTTACTTTTTCCTTGTAATGTTTTTAAAGAGTTTAGTGAAATTTTAAGTTTGGTTTTAAAATTTGTTTGCAAGTTTTTAAGTTCTTATATGTTTCAAAATCCACTATAAGCTTTTATATTAAGCTCTTATAAGCTGTTTGTACTTAAGCAATGAAAACTTTTTAGTTTCTTGTTGCTTAATAACTAGTTCACAAAAACTCACTCAAAAAGCTCTTTGGAAGATAAGCCTAAAAGGGAAGGGCTTATATTGCTTTTACTAGCTTGTTTTATACAAGCTAGAGCTTGTAGAATAGCTCTAAGAGCACTTGTTTGCCCTGTTTAAGCAAGGGCCTTTGTAAGTTTCTATTTTTCCATTTTTAGCTTATTTACTATTCAACTGCTTATTTGTGCTTATTGTCTGCTTAAATTTGCTTATTTGTGTTTTCTTATGATGTTTAATGCTTGTTATGCTTGTTTTATAGTTAAAAAATCATTTGTTTGAGTTTTCTTATAATCTGTCTTGAAATAGCTTATAAACTTGCATAATCTGTTTCAGCTTATTTGAGTGCTTATTTGTTATTGAGATATGCTTAATATTGATAATATAGCTTATTTAACATCTGGTCTTGGTAATTTGTGGCTTAAATCATTCTAAATCAAGTTTTAAAAAGGATTAATAAACTTAAAGGGGTGTTTTGTTTAACTAATTTTGAAGGCCAAAATGGGTCAAAAAGATATATGTCTTTTAGGTCAGTTTAGTTTAGCTTAGATTAGTCATAAGATTCAGTGTGTTTAAGTTTTTAAGTAGTAAATCTCATTTTTAAGGTCTTAAGAGTTTGTTGTTTGAAACGGTTAGCTTTAAGCTCATCTTATTTGCTTATTTGATTGTGATCTTTTTTTGTTTATGCATGTCTTAAAACAGGTTAGAATCATAGTCATATAGCCTGCATTTGTCATTTTTGTGTTTTGCCAAAACTGTCAAAAATTTGCTAAGTGTTTGAAAATTTGAGAAATAGCTTTTTAATTTCAAAATGATTTTTGATTGTTAATTCTTGTTCTTTGAGGTCTAAATTTAATCTGTTTGTAGGTTATATAGTCATAAGGATCTGTTTGTTTGCTTATTTTTAAGCTCAAAATTGGTGATTTGTTAAGATTATAAAAGTTTTTAAAAATTTGTCTAAGTGTTGAATTTGTGTGAGATGCCTTTTTCATGAAGCTTTTTAAGTGCTTATCTGAGTTTCAAACTGCTTTTTCATTGTTGCTTATTGTAGCGTTTTGGCCATTCTTCTTAATGGTATAAGCCATTAAGACATAAGGATCTTTTTGCTAGCTTATTTTTATGGTAGAAAAGTCCCTCTTGACCTTTTTGCTTATCAGTTTTAGCCAAAAAGCCATTTGCTTATTTAGGCTTATTAGCTTATTGCTTTTGCTTATTCTAGGTTTAGTTTAGCTCATTAGGTTAGTTTAAGCCCAATTTAGCTTATTTCTTTCAGTTTAGAGCTTATTTAAGCTTATTTGCATTTTAGCTTAAAATTTCTAAGTATATTAGCTTTTTTGATTAAATTACCACTCTAGCTTATTGTAGTTGCTTATTTTAGTTCCTAAGTGCTTTTTAGATATGCCATTTTATCTGTCTTAGCTTATTTTAAGTTTTCATTTGCTTATTAGTGCTTAAAATTGCAAACAGTTAGCCATTTGATAGCTTAGTATAGTCTAGCTTAATCTGTCTACTTTCTTAGCTTATTTCAGTGCTTATTCGCGATTTATAAAAAAGGTGTTTTTGTAAAAAGTGCTTATTTTTAATCCCCATAAAAAGTTGTAAAAAAATGGCTTTTAAAAAATATTTGGGAATTGAGGGAAGTCCTAGGTGAGCAAGGCTCGAACCCGTGACCTCATCCCTATTCAACCAAACGTTTTACACAACACACGCACTACCAACTCGCCCTTGGGTCTTTTTCAGTTTAAGTTTGCAAAATCAATCTTTTATAGTCATTTTTGCCCGTTTGGTTAATAAGCCGTCTTTGGCTTATTTCACAGCTTATTTGATAAGCTATTTTTTCCAACTTATTTTTATTAGATTCTACATTGTTCAAGCTACTTTTGCTAATTTTTTCAGTTTTTTATTAAACAGTTTAGTATTTTTAAACATTTAATTTCATTAAAATCATTTTTAATTCATAAAAATTATAAAAAAGTCAAAAAAATATAATTCTTTTTTAGAAAATTTTCTTTTAACATTTAGGACTTAGGAAAATTAGATTTACTTTCGTAGGGTCAAAATTGCAAAATTTAGATTTTTAAAGAACGGGATTGAATCCTGTTCACGTTTTTAGAATTTTTTAAGCCCTAGTCACCTTCGTTTTTGGTCTAGTTTTTTTTTTGTTCTAGCATTTTAGTCAATTAAGACTTACAAAGACCAAAAAGATTATTTTAGGACTTAATTTTGATAATTTAGAGTTTTTAGGTCCCATTTAGGATTCCCGTTTTGCAATTTTAGTTAAAATTTGTCTTACCTTAATTGTTTTTAAGTTTTTGCCTTAATTTTCTCGTAGTTTTAGATAACCAATCATAATCTTGTTCCATTCAAGCATCGATTATCAAAACGACTCTCGACTTTCAATTGCATTCCTCGTTGGGGATAACGACCCGAGAATCATACTTCCGGTTTACTACATTGAAAGATTTTTGATTCTTATCCTTATATTTATAAGTATTTTATATATATATATATATATATATATATATATATATTTCAAAGGGTTGATCAAGAATCTTGTCAGTCATTATCCAACCAACCCCGACTTTAAGATATGATAAGACCACGCACCCGTGAAATTCCATTTCAACTTCAAATGAGTGATAAAAAAGTATCCCCGTAGACATTTCTTGTAATTAAAAATCAAAATTAGCCTTTTTAACGGTTTAAGCGGAATCTTCAATAAAGGATCTTTTAAGCGATACATGATGTTTTATAAGTCCATGTTTAACCATTGTCCAATAACTAGCCACAAATCAAGTCCAATGAACCATTTTCGTACAAAATTTCATATAAGCCCATTACTATGATCATCACAGCCCAATCCATATGTTAACTTCAGCCAAAGTTTGAATAAATTTCAAAATCTCTTAAACTTCCTTAAACAATCTCAGTCAACCGAGTCCATCTCCAGCCCACTAAAATTTTCGGTTATAAGGCCCATTTGAACATTTAGGTTATAACATAAACCTAATCACCTCATACCACACAAACATGTATGCAGTCACATAACTCCCACCTTATTTCTCCTTTAACAAAACACAGTTTCCATATTCAAAAAACTCATGCCTCCATTCCATTGCAATCTACTCCTTTCTTATTCCTCCATCTCAATTTAGCAGCCTTAAAAATAATACCTCATCTCAAATGCAACGACAACCTAAGAATATTGCCACTCAAAACACAACACTAGGAACCATACAATACTTTTTTTATTTATCATTTCTCAATAGGCGTTCAAGATCTTGTTAACAATCAAGGTCTCAGGTAGGGTTGTTTGTATTTCATTTTTGTTTTTGCATGTGTGTCTTGGAACGAAACTGAAAGAAGGCACATAACAAATTTGTTATTGTGTTTTCTTTATTTTCAGACATAGAAGAGGAGTTTTGCCCTTCTTATTGCTGGTCACGATCTATGATGATTCGACTTTCGTATGGAAAAGATCTTTAAAAGTCTTGAATTATCACAATAATAAATCGAAAAAACCGTATATGAGATTCATTTGTTCTTTGTTTAGTTTTGAGTCTTGATATGTGTAGGTATATGAAGGTGTGACGATGGGATTAGGATTATTAAAGGTTGTTGACTGTGATTGTAAGGGTTTGGCTGTGTTAGTTTTGTTTGTTTTGTTTTTCGATTCACGTTGGTTAACAATTGTAGTCAAAACAACAAATCCGAGGTTGTGTGTGTTTATAGAAGAGCTTTCATACCAAACCAAACCATACGAAACCATCTCTCTTTCCTTTCGTACGAAACCAAATAAGAAACTCCATACGAAACCATCCATATGAAACCTCATATGAAACCACTTTCTGAAACCTCTTCCAAAGCTTGTTTTGGTAACCGTTTCCAAAACCATAACTATTTTTCCGAAACTCCTTCTCGTAATTGTAACCGTTGTTATAACCAGCTTTACATAATCAATTTTCTGTAAGCGTTTCGGTAATTGCAACCGTGACCTTTTTCGAAACCGTGTAATGAAAAAATACCGTAACCTAAATGCGTGTTTACGAAAATCATGTATTCATGAAAAATAAGATTGAACCAAAACGCGTTTTTGATTGTTAATGAAACCGTTATTGACTGATAAGTTTGAATATGATATCTATTAGTTTCGTGGATGAACCGTTCTGACTGATATGTACAATTTTGGACAGATTTGGACTTTTTTTAGACTGTTATTGACAGATATAGCAATAATGAACATATCTACGTAAGTAAGCAGTTAAGTAGCTGAATCTGACCAAAATAAGCACCTCGAATAAGCATAAAAACATCATGAATCACCTTTATGGCTCTGATACCACTTGTAGTGTATCTAGAGGATCCTGAATCTGGGATATTGATTCGCACATATGAATATGAATATTCGATAGAAAAGCCTGAATCTGATTTTCATCTTAATATGAATAAGTGGTTGAGAAATCTGAATCTGAATGAAATAAAACTGTTTGTTTTGGTAAAAATGTCTAAATGTCTTAAACTATACTTTTTACAATTTAAATATAAAACGATTGCATTCGCACAAAAAATAAACTTTATTAAATAAAAAAAACAAACACTCTTAACACTGCTTGTCTCTTATCGTCTCTGAATGACATGAAAAAAATTTTGTCTTAATAACTCAAATGTCTGACCGCGTCTGAATGAGTTAGATTAAAATGCTGTTAAGAGACATTTCTAAAAAACAAACACCACCTTAGTATAATACTAATATTAATATTTTTGTTAGATTTATACTAGTGTATTTTGAGCTTAAGTGTAAATGTTAAAGTATATATATTATATGATAATGCTTTAATCAGTATCTTGTCTTACATAGTATTCGAGTTAGATTTAATTAGCCATGAAGAAAAAGAAAAAAAGTATTGATGCTTAGTTTGAATATGTATGTGAAGATCATATGTTTTGAGTTTTGGAGATATGATTTGAGCAAGACCAGGTCTTTGTTTGTTTTTGCTCGATTTTATTTTTAGTTTTCCATTTTGTAAAATTTGGGCCAATGTATGTGTAATTGGGCTTTGAATTAAAGTTAGGTTTTTGAATCCGTATATCATATTGGATTATTGGTTAGTATTCAAATCGTTTGGGAAGCTCTGTCGGTCGTCGCTTAAAGTAGACTAAAACTCGACTAGCTTTCACGTTCTTTTTGTAATTTTAGTCGACCAAGTCGAATACTTTTTCCTTAAACTTCGACAACTATAGTCGAATTATTTCTCATCCCTATCAAAGTCGATTGTTTTTTACATAACCCAAACCCTTGTTCATAGTAACGAACAATACTCCCCCCTCCTACCCTATCGCACACCGATAAACTCTATGTTGTTTACTCTAATAACAACCTCATTTCTCTTAAACCTGATGTGGACAAGCTAACTATGCCGTCTGGTGTTATTCCTTCAAGAATCACTGTGAAAATTTTGATGTCCTAAAGAACATCATTTGTGAATTTACATGTTCTTCTGTGAGTACCCCAAATGGCCAAACCCTCCTACGGTTCATTGGTTTAATGCCGATTCCATCGTCAAATCATAGATTTTTTTGACACTTTTCAAGACCCTTCAAGGTAGGCTTGTTACTGCTAATCCCAAAACTGCTAAGCAAGCTTGGGACATTCTTAAAACCATTTTTCTTAATTACAAACAGACGATGTCACTACGAATTACTAAATGAACCAGATCGAGTACACCGTGTACATATATTCATATACGAGCAATTAGAGTAATTTGGGTTCTAAAATGTTTAATATTCGTAAAGTGTTTTGGTTCAAGACGTTAACATTGTTGGTTTGTTTTGTTTAGATTGCAGTTGTTCGTTTTGTTAATTAATAACCATACTCGTGAGATTTATTAAATTATTGTGAAAATTGTGAATATATGCAAATTGAATAAATGATCAAAGTTTTCTTACAAAGAAATGGGCTAATTAACCCAGTCTAAACAGGGATAAGCCCATACTCAATTAATGGGCTTGAATTCGAAATACTTGCTTTTGGTGTTTGAATTGAACAATTGAATGGCTTAAAGTTATTTTATGAAACATAATGTTTGATGACACTGTTACGTTTTTATGTACGAAGTTTTATCCGAAGTGGTAAAAGCTTAGTTGTGCTATACGTGAACATTATGCAACAATAATAGACAATTTAGTATATTAAATTTTTTACACATAAAAGTTGCATGGATGCATAATGCTGAATACGCGGGTTCAATTCACAATCATCAATAATTGTTCACTAGAATAAAAAGAATACGCTTTTAGCATGTTGTTAAAGTCGGAGATGTTGCATGCATGTCTTAAAGATGACAACAATGTTATTTGTTAATAATGTATTTCAATGCTGCCATCATTGAATCTTTTTGGAACACTTTATGCTATGATAAATCTTCTTTTGGGAAAGGAACATAAAATTTAAAACAACAGCTTAACTTTGTCTATTGTTCTCATTTCCCCTGTTTTTTATTGGCTAAAAAAGAGTATGTTTATAATTATGCAGTAACATAAAAGACATAGATCGAGTTGAACCTTGTTTTTAGTTCAAATATTCATTTTTCTTTTTAGTTATTCCTTGTTTGTATTACCATTCATTGTTAAACTCAAAAAATATCTATTAGCTAATTCATTACTAAACTTAACAACACATACAAAAGCATTGAATATTGGCTTTATGGCTTTTAGAAAACAAACCATAATAACAGCTCAATAGGGAACAAACACCCTTAACCCTTAAGGTATGAATCTTCTTTTAGTTCAATTATAGTTTTGATCAAAAGAAGCTACCTGTATGAACATGTATTTATTAGAATACACCTATATAGAAAGAGTACTTAATTAGCCTTTTTTATATATTCATTCCAAGTCATTGTCATAACTTTCGAATAAAAAGCAAGAATTGACCATGGTACAAGTGGAATATCTTCACTGATTTTTAAGTAAAACTGTAAAAATTCTATCAAAGTCAACATGCAAACATTGTTTAAAATAGTCTCTAGTAATCAATCCATTTAATCTTGTTAGAAAAAAATCTATTATAATCCGACAAATAAAGATTAAAGATTGGATGTTTGGATTAGGATTAAAGATTCTAAGTCGATATAATACATTAAAATTTGATAGATACAAAAGTCAAGAGAAAATTAGAACAAAATAAATTTAGAAAGAAATCTGAATATTATTCAATAATCCAAGAAATTAGTTTGATAACAAACCAAAGGGTAATTAAAAGGAGAATTAAGAAAAAATAAAGTTAAAGAACAACGTATGAACAATTAAATTACAAACCTGAAGTAAAGGGCACACTGGTTGCAGGCAACCAAGAACCACCCGCGATGAAGTTCCCGATGGTGAACTTTCGACGCCCGGTGTGCTATAGAGTGATCTTCCATGGTAACCTTTCCAATTAACTCTTCTTGATGTCGAGGCACCAGGCCCAGTGTTCATGTACTCACCATAATACAACGTATTAAGCGCGAAATTACCACTCCATGGCATCCATCCTGCAGGGTCAATCAAGCTATCGAGGTTTGTTTTGAGAAAAACTGTCCTCGAGTATTGCTTCCATGGTCTTCCGAGGTACGTCTTAACACCCGAGACACCTTTTAGGTCCGAGGATGCTGTGACACGACAGTTGTGGATTGAAATACCCGTGTTTTGGTTTTGATCGGTTCGGCCTTGAGCGGTTAAAGTGTTTGTCTTGTTTGGTGGCTTACGAGCGTAAATGTTGCAATTTTGGAGAACTGCAGCTGCGTTGCCAAAAATGAAATCAACTGTACCGTAGATGTCACAGTTTTTGTAGAATTGTCTGTTCGAGTGGACGTATAAGGTGTCTTGATACCCTTCGAAGCTGCATTGATAAAATACCGAGAGATCAGAGCCGCTGCGGAGAGCCACGGCTTGGTGATTTCCGGGGCCAGCTGTGTTTCTAACAGTGATACCACGGCCGATAAATCCATCTCCAACCACAGCTGAAAATCACAAGCACAAAAAATCAATAACGTAACTATTTATTCGAATTCAAAGTTTTTACTCTATATATATTGCATGGTCTAGTAAAAATAATCTTAGTGACAATCCATGCGCTCACCAATATTGTTGCTAAAGACCGTCACAACGGTTGTCACTAATAGCTGATTAACATCAAAATTTTTAGTCCATTTAATTTTACTATAACTTACCAAGAGTGGCTGATTTAAAGGTGGTGGTGCCTCCTCCAACACTTTTGCTGCCTGTTATGATTGTTTTGCCAATACCATCTCCTAGTAACATTATGTTCTTCAATTTCTTGCCGACTTCGATATTCTCTTTGTAAACACCTGCCTTAACATGAATCACATACCTCCCACTCCCTGACCTCTTTCCTGCTGCTGCTATGGCTGCAGCAATTGTCCTGAAGTTACCAGAACCATCTTGGGCCACCACAACGTTGGCCCGAGGAGTTGTTGATTGCAATAGCTTTCGATCACCAGTCTCACCCCATGCTGGAAATCCTGATTTTTGAGGAATTGGTGCACCATAGGATGAATTTCCTCCATTGTTCATTGCTAATGTATTGCTAATCAACGATGATACGTTGTTGTTCATTAGTGGCAACACGTAGTCGCTAACACCGAGCTCTTGGAACCCAGCCTTGCATGTCTCTAGATTTGTAAGAGCTGTGCTGAGCCACGTTTGCATGTCGACTTGGCTACACTTTTGACTGGGATCAACAGTTTTGTTGATGGTTAGGATGGTGTTTTCATAAAGCTCTAAGCAGTCAGCCCAAGCAGCCTTCTCAAGCTTGTTACGGCATTTTGGGCCAAGTGTCAAGGTGTGTGACCCAGCGTATTTTGCACGTTCTAATGTGACTTTCAACAACGCTTTCAAAAAATCTGGTTTTTGTTTGATTGGACCATAGTTCGAGGTTATGCCCAAGAAATGCTCACAGGGTTGCGGGTGGGGTGTTTGGCTGCACCACGACGTGATTTCAGACTTCGTGTAGCCATACACCACTGGGGATAGAAAAAGAAAAGCACTTGCAACAATTGTTGCTAAAAACAGGAAGCTTTTCATCACAGAAGATGAATAATGAATAGGGAATTTTGCTTAGTAAGTTACTTTGGTATTGGAATGCAAGTAAGGATTGTGTGGATTGTAGTGTTCGAATGGTTGCCTTTTATAGAAATTTTAAATTTAACAAAAGGGAGGGGCCATCCGGCCATAGTATATTTAAAACAAAGTTGTGTTAATGCATTTTCATTTCTAAATTATTTTCTTTATTCCTTTGCTCCAACCAATATTTCTTTCTTCAACTCTGACATACCAACTTAATTATCAGTTGCGTTTCGAGAATTTTACGCTATCCAGTTTAATTAAGTACGTAGTAGGTTATTAGGGTTTGGTTTGTTTGTTTTGACTTATGTTGGAATGTGGTAGTTGAATTAAGAAATGTGTGAGTCTATTGGAGGCACACACGGAAAACATTTAGAGCGCGTTATGTTACTTCACGAAAACGTTTCTATGTAAACCTTTGGACATTAAACGATCAAGACATGAAAATCCATGCTTTGTATCTCCTAATTGAACTAGCCGGTCACAAGGATGGTTCTAAAGGATGTCTTGGTTCGTTGAATCTAGTGGCTAAAGGGAAGGATTCAAGTGATAAGCTAAAAAGGTGTTGTGATAAGTTTTGGACTCAAGAGTTTCACTCTTATCACTAATAGGGTTTGAGGGGTATATAAACCCCTCTTCCCCATCTCTTTTGCTCGGCCAACAGATCCAAAACATACACGGTTAGCTAATATTCCTTCCTTTGCCTCCCTATTAGCGAATACTTTCAATCCCTAGTGGCCTAGAAGCGAAGCTTTAGACGGGGCCTTTTATCGAAGTTATCTGCCAAAAAACCGTTTATTTAAAATTTACCTTTTCAAATTTTTATGTGAAATCTTTAGATTAGTTTTCCGAAATCAATATAGTATGATATTTCATTTACTATTGATAATTGAGCCAATAAATATGTGATTTGGGTGTTACCTTGAGATACGTTTGATAACTTTTATTTAGCTTTAACTTCGAAATACTTTTTTTTTGCTTAAAAAATTGTTACTAAAATGGCTAACAATATTCTATACGCCATTCAATGGTGTACGAATTTTTCACATGTATAACTTCTCTAAAAAGTAGAAACTCTTAGTTTAAAAAATAGATCTATACCATTAATACCTAAACAATTGTTATAATATTGTAAAAAGACATTTTAATGTTCAAACAACTACCTTGTTAGCTTGTTATTATCTAGGAATTTAAATTTTTAATGCTAAAAAATAAACTAAAGATACATTCATACAATTTAAATTGGTCAAATTTACTTTGAATGATGAAATAGCTTGAACTGCAATATATAGATATAATCGGTTTTAAAAGTGTCTTCGCCGGTTTTTATAGTTTCACAGTCAACATCATCATCATCATATTTTCTATTTCTACAAATATCTCGTTTTTCTTTCAAATTTTTGTTTCACATTCGTTTTTCTTTAGCAATTTCATTAGCGAAAACTAAAGATTCATTAAAAGCAACTTTCTATTGAAGAATGATAAATAAGTAGATGAGAGAAAGTTATAGAGTAAAAGTATGTTTGTGGGCGACTTAATTTAACCTTTGCTTATTTTTCATGCAAAATATGGGTCTTTTATATACTTAATAGATTCGAGCTCAAACTTTTACAACTAGTAGCTTAAAAAAAATGAAAAGTAGAAACAAAAAGCCCAAAACATTGATTATTTCACACTTGTCAACTAATGTGCTTTGAATAATCGGATTTTTAAAGATGACGGCAAAAAAACGCATGACTTACTTTATATATATACACAATGTCTTAGAAAATATGGAGCCTTAAAAAATTAAGGGCCTAAAGCCCTAGCTTTACTTGCTTTACCCTTGAGCCACCACTGTTCGGTGAACCCTATTAAGGGTTTTTCGTTTGTGATTTGATCCCAAGCCTTATACAGCAGATTCATAGTGTAGGTTTACGAGTTCTCAAGGAGTGAGAACGATTAGAAACAAGCTAGGTTTCGTCTTGGTTGATTTTCGGTTTGTTTATCCATTTTCGGTTTGTTTATCCATTTTCGGTTTAAACCGAATTTCATATAAACCCTTGATTCCTTTTCTGAATTTTGGTTCTCAAGTACAAGAGTGGTTTTGGGACTTTTATTCAGAGGTGATTATATTACAAGTGTTGTTTGGGTACACGCGAGGTTTGGACTAGCATTCGGGTGTGCTTGTTGGACGTGTTTGTGTGAGCACTCGTAGAGGTGACCACTTAGTCACTTGTTTCATA
Organism: Tanacetum coccineum; assembly: GCA_026074375.1. Taxonomy (NCBI): domain Eukaryota; kingdom Viridiplantae; phylum Streptophyta; class Magnoliopsida; order Asterales; family Asteraceae; genus Tanacetum; species Tanacetum coccineum. The sequence goes on from BQNB010115292.1 coordinate 12,755, forward strand.
ACCATTTGCTGTTGACTCCAAGGGTATGTTTTCCATTTACCCTTTTTTCATTCCTTTTGTGTTTTATATGTATGTTAATTGTTTGTACTAGACTAGATCTATCCGCTGCGTACTCGTAAAAGTTAATGGTTAACTTGATTGTTAAATCCCAATAGTGGCATCACGAGTCAACTTGTTTAGTATTTATGAATTACATACGATTTAAACACGCTAGGGCTGCATGAAATTGGTTTATTTATTGTTTTTGATGAAAATTATGGCAAACGACAACGCCATACTCTTGCCATATAATGAATAAACAACCTAGAATCAACACAAATGTTATATTAATAAAAAGAAGAATAGATCATAAATTAAATGTTAATTAAGCTGCCATGATGATTATATTCTTATTTTATCTCGGCTATAAGACTCACGAAATCATGTTATATGATAGATGTGGCAATCTAGGCACTTTAGCAGAAAACCTAGTGAGAGTCTTATGGTTCTCTAATTTGGGAAGACTTTTTTGAGAACTCGAGGCATTATGTGATTTACTGCTTTAATTATAAGAGTTTGTTCCTCAATTTTAATCCAATTTTTAGTCTGTTTTAATTGCTTATATGTGATATGTCTTGTGTCTAGTCAATATTTGCAAAATAAACTTTATGAAACTCTTAAAACCGGACTAAATAACCTTTATAGAGGGGGAAAAAAAAAAAAATAAAAAAAACTTGGATTAAAACATGTCTAATATTACACACGTAATTTTACTCCTTGTGACTAGTTATGTGTTATTTGCGAAACCGAGGTTTTTGGACAAATTAATACGAACATTAAACTATGAAATTTGATTTCTTGTGAATCTTTAGTTTTACATGCGCAATATGGGGTTAAATTGATCTTTAATTTTCTCCCGCCCCACTACATGCTTCGGCATATGAGGGAATTATTGGAATTACTTGTGTCTTCAGACCAAGTAGGAGTACAATATAGGGTTCGATCAATTTGTAATCCCACCATATTGGCAACAATAAAACTAATGTTAACAAAAGGGTTTCTTAACATACAATAGCATCATTAGTCAATTAGAAGTACGACTCACTCATTATGGACAAACTATAAGAGAAGTTTAAGGCGGGTTGAAGTAAGATTCCCCAAATGAAGTTAGGTTTTTAATACGCTTCGTGCTGACACGTTTCTCCGATTCATTTGTGAGTCCAAAATGGAGCTTACACAGAGAAACATTTGACAAAAAGATGTCTATTACTAAAAAGGTTTAACAAATGTTTTTCTTAACTTTATGCTACAAGTTGTTTTGCATGCTTCTTGTACACGGTTTTGTCACATTTATTTGTATACCCTTTGATTGGTCAATAATATATATATATAATATAAAAGCAAACAATCAACCACAATTACCTTATGTCCAGGGATTGCGTTAATAATCTAAAATAAAATTACTTATAATGTTACGAAAGTTTGACGTTCCCGGGTCGTTTGGTCCCAACGAGGCTAGAATGGAATATCGAATCACGAATTGATAAACAATGTTAGAATAGTTAAAGATTATGATTGGTTTTCTATTTTTACAAGTTAAATATGCAAAAACGATTAAATAAAACCTAAAAACGAAAGCTGAATAACTTAAATCCTAAAACGGGCACGAAAAACAAGGGTCAAAAACATAAATTTTGCAAATACCTTTTAGAACAAATTTTAAAAGCTAAAATAGTTTAGATGACAATAACAAAGGATAAAAATTAACTAGACTGAATAGGTGGTCGTTTGGACTCCAAACGAGTCAAGACAAGAACGGGAACGACTCCCCTTTTTTAGAATAAAGGATATTTTTGAAAAATTTATCCATACAAGAAATGTTATATTTTTCCCTACAAAATATATGAAAAGATAATTTTAGAAAAAAGATTTTTATTATTTTTATGACTAATATTTTATTTTTTCATGATATTTTGAGTTAAAAGAAAATAAATTATAATAAATACTAAAACTTTATAAAAAAATCTGAAAAAGTTACACCAAAATAGTTAAGGTGATACAAGGTCCTAGGAAAAATAAGCTTGGTCGCGTCAGATTATTTATAAGCTGTCAAAAAGCTCGACAGCTTATATGCTTATTGGGCAATAAACCACCTTTATGTATCAAGCGCCACAGGGGTCTAACAGAAGACCAATGGGATGCAGCTGGTACTTTGTTTGTGTGTGTAAAGTTTTTATATGGGTTGAGGGCTTGATGGTCCGGGTTCGAGTCTTGCTCACCGACTGGGTCATGGGGCTTCAACTTTTATTTTTTTTTTTCAATTTTTTTTTATAAACTTGTTAAGCCCAAGAAGATAAGCATTTTATTTAACTACGACTTTTTGTAAAAGCTTATAAATAAGCTGGAAAATGGGCTTAAAGTGGCGGAATTGAATAGCTTTTTAAGCTTAATATATTGGCTTATTTCCTTTTCTTTTTTTGAATTTAAATAACTAAAAAATGCAAATAAGCTAAGATTTAACTAAGTTAAAATCTAATAAGCTAGAACAAACCTAAATAAGCAAAATAGAAAGAAAATTAAGCTTAGAAAAGCTTAAAAGCTATCTGACAAGAAAATGGCTAAAAACGGACAAAGTGGCTACTTTGGGCTTAAAAATAAGCCCAAAGACAGACCTTTAAGAACTTATAAGTTTGAAAAAGGAAAAGAGGACATAAAATGTTATAAGAAAAAGCAATCTAAAGGTATTTTGGACATAAAATAAGCAAAGAAAAAGCTTCCTGAAAAAGCTTATGACAGGATCTGAATGCTGTTATTACAAAAGGCTCAATTTGCTTATTTCTTATTGGATTTTCAGATCATTTAAGCAAAAGAAAACTGAAAATAAGCAAACTCAGATACTTAACACACATAATGAGCAAATTAAAATCCAAGGAAGGGCAATTAGAACACTAAATAAGCTAGAAAGTGGCTTAATAATGAGCTCAGCACCAGGGGAAAACATTAAGCCAAACAGCCTATGGAGGCATCTTTATGCTTAAAAATAAGCCACTTAGAGGATTCTAAAGAAAATAGGGCTTATATATCTTAAAAGAATGGCCTAAGGGCTTTCTAAAACAGCAAACTGAAAGATTTTGAAACTCAAAAAGGCCATGAAAAATGCTACTAAAAGCTGATGTTTCCTTTATCTTTGGAAGTTTTCAACAGACTTAGAAAATGAAAAGGTGACTTATTGCAGCCTAAATTAAGCCAATAAAAAGGATTGAAAGACCAGAATAAACAGAAAACACAATGAGCCTAGACCCTAAAATACTAATGTGCAATGAATTTTTAGATCCTCATAAACTAGCTTTTTTGAAATTGATTAATTTTTAGGATTAAGAGCCAATTTGAGGTGTTTCACTGCTGATTGCTCAACGTGGACAGTTAATGAACCGCAAAAAAACAAGTTCGTTTTTGCAACAAGACAATTTTACTAATCATATTTTTTGCATTCTAAGGACAAAATGAAGTTAATTTGAACACTAATGGAGTGTTGTCAAACTGGGTTGAGTAATTTTGGCGTGCTTAACGAAGAACTTATCATAAATGATGATTTACTTTATCTCACTGTACATTTTCCACAACATGGAATCTAGTACCCCTGATCTTTAATGTCAACCTCAAACTTAAATTAACTTGACTTCAAAATGTCTGTTAATAACTCATATGAAGAATCAAAACTATGCCTTTTACCCATTCTTTATCCCAAATGACCCATTTAAGCCACTGTTCACCAAACACCCTCTTTTGAATTCTATAAAATCCACATTTTAAGCTAAACAGACTTAATTAGGCTTAGGAATGAGTAAATCAGATTAGGGCTATGATATTAACAGACTAATAAGCAAAAACTATAGAAAAATAAGCACTTAAATATGAGATAAGATATAGAGCAGTACTAACTAAATAATAAGCAATGTTAACTAAAACTTGGATTTCAACTAAGTAAAATGATTTACTATGCAATTTTAAGACATATTAAGTTAAAAAGAGACAGAATAAGCAAGGTTAAGTACTAATACTGACAGATTATGCTATTGTGCTTACAGTGCTTTGAGTTAAAAGAGAAAATGAAAATACCCTTGATCCTTATGCTTTGACAGAAGTGTACATAAGCTCACAAGAGCTTATCTGCTAGCCAATTATACCCATTAGCCCATCCAGCATAGGCTTATCATCCAATAGTGGCTTAAAGTAAATTTTTGTAAATTTTGCATATAAGTAAAAACTTTAATGTAAAAAGAAAATTAAGCTAAAATCTTGACTTTCATTAATGAAAATGAGTACAAAGTTGAATTTTTAATACAATAAGCAATAAATAATCTGGAAAAAAAAGCAATAAACCTATACTAAATTACACTACTCCCCCTTTTATTTTGTCTTTTCTCTTGCTTTTATAGGCTGAGAGTCTTCATAGCATCTGTGTTTGTTGTGTTTGTTTGCTGAGAGCAATCCGAGCTCAATCCTCACCCTTCATTCTTCTTGCTCCCCAATCCAAGCAATCTCAACCCTTTGTTTTTGTGCTCAACATGGGACTACCAAGGTGGCAATAGGGGGGGGGGGGTTAGTAGAGAGGGGTTAAGGCTTTAATCCCCTGTGGTATTGAGGATACAGGGTAAAAGGATGGAGAAGGAGACCCATGACTAAGTATGGAGGTTTGGGCTTTGGCGGGAATTTAGGGTTTAACTGGGTTTGATTTTGTTAACAGGGTAATGAGGGTTAGGGGTTAGGGATGAGAGGTAAAAAGGGATTTTGGGGTAAAGGGTAAAAGTTGTAAATATTTTAGGGTTAGGGGTTTTGGTTTTGACAGTTTGAGTCCCTAAGGTTGGTTGGGATTTTCATTGTTAGTCCTTGGGGTGATACAGGTTTGAAAACTTGGCAGGATTGGCCCTCTAACCTATATAAGTTAATTACATAGGTGGTCCTTGTGTATTTTCAACTTTTGGGGAGTTGGCAAGTTTAGCCCTCATACAGTTACACTTTCCTTGAATTGAAATTTAACCCTTGTAGTTTTATCCCCCTTCCATAACTTTGGGATATGACAATTTTCGTCCCTTAAGTTTGCATTTTCTTCTTTTGGTGGACTTTGACTTTGTCGGTGTTGATTTTGTGACTTTTTGACCCGACTTTGACTTTTCAGGGGGGGGGGCTCTTTTTTGTTTACACGTGCATCCATTTTTGTCCGTTTTTTTGACTTTGTTTTTCGTTCTTTTTGTGAATATCCCATTTCCAGCACATACACAAATGCCAAAACAAAATATATTTGGCAGTTTTTGTTCTGTTTTTGGTAATTTAAGTTCGTTTTATTAGGTTATAAAATAAGTGTAATTAGCACTTATTAAATTCCCCCATCTAAGTATTGACGTTTGTCCTCACGCAATTTATGAGGTAACAACTTAAGAAAACAAGATATCAATCTCCCTCGACTAATAACCTCGAAAAGTAGCTAAGTGTTCGTCAAGGGGAACTAAAGAATCAATAGCTTCGACAAGTCCCGTTTTCACCATTTTTATATGTACACTAACTATCCCTAATATTTTTGGATTTTCCTTTTTCTTTTCTTAACTACCTGTTTGACTTCCTTTATTTTATCAACAGTGGGATCATAGAATGAGAAGCGCTCATAGAATAATCTATGGATGTCCTTACGGATAAATTCATCGTCCCTGATTTTTCACTAGTCCCAAGCTAAGCGTAAAAACGAAATCATCGTTAAGTACAAGTAAAAATGCTAACACTACTTATAACTATGACTTGTCAACTTTTCGCTCCCAACAATTATTCAATTAGAGTGATTGTGCTTAATTTTAAGTTAAATTTAGATCGACAGTTTTAGAAAGTAGTATAGTTTATGTGCATAACGATATTTCTGAAGAAATCTGGGGAAAAGACTAGATCACCCACCAACCAGCATATTCTCGATAGATCCCAGCCGAGTTCGACTTAGGTTATCAGGTTGAGACCCCACAGGAGAATGTTCGCAATGTAATAGCGGGATACTCTACCCTTTTAGGCCGAATTTCTTAGATTTACCGCTAAATAAACAATACTACTCAAAGCACGCAAACATCAAAAATTTAATGATCTCATTGGTGCGATTATTCCATGTAGCGACCTTTCTTCTCGGAACGTCCCAAAGCCTCATCAGCTAAGTGGCCCAGTTTTTGACACCCCACGGAAGAATACTTTAATCGATAAATAAGGTACCGACGGCAACCAACAACTTTTGAGTCTTAAAGCAGTGTATTATTGTTCAAAATAGATACTTGAGTTTAGAAAAAGAAATCTTAACCATTAAATTTTCATTTATTGCTATATACTATACTACCGTCATCATTTACATGACTACAACATCGGCCACGCCTCCGACAAGATGTAGTGACTTAGTCTGACGACGGCTTTTATTTGATAACACCTACTGATTTATTATCTCACTATGGGCCTTGTTTTGAAGACTGCAACATCGGTTGTGAGCCGGCAAGATGCAGTAAACCTTTATCAGCCCACAGTTTATACTTTTCAACACTTATCAATTTATTTTATTTTATTTTATTTTTTATTTTTATTTTTTTTTTATTTTTATTTTTTATTTCTTTTTGCAACATTTTTTTTCCGTAATAGAGAAAATTTCGTTTTAGAAACTCAAGTATAAGGCTGAACTAAGATGAATATTTTCGTTTCCGAAAGAGCTTCTTTTTAGAAAACGTCGGTTTAAAGTTAAAGCAAAATTTAAGCCGTTTAATTAGTCAGGATTGAGAGCTTTTGGGAGAAAAAGTTGACAATTTACACTTATTAGGGCTTTTAGAATTTCCACAAATTAATACTTGTTTAGCATCCTACGTGTAGACAACACTATCATTTTTCATTCTTCACAAATTTAAAATCCTTAATAAAAGGATCCGCGAAAGCTTAGCCTAATAAACTTTCGTTTATTAAATGGTTAAGGGACAAAGCTAGGGCTCAACACACCCGATCGAGTCAAAATTAATTCTCATTCTACCCATTGGGAAAGTCAAAACTATGACAAAACACTTATTTTTTTTTTGATTTTTTTTTTTTGGGTTTTGCAAAAATTTTGGTGGTAAAAACGGGATTACGTGACAACAACGGCTGCAGGCAAAAATCAAATCGAAGATCCCCCCATACTAGAACTAAACATCGTCCTCGATGTTTTGAAAGGGGTACCTACGTAAATCTAAGGCCGTTTATTAAGTGTGCCAAAAGATAAAACGTTAGTCGATAAGATTAGGCATTATCAGGTTTCCAAAAATGAAGCTGCCGGTTGTGATAGCTCGAGTGAAGGGCAAACCCGAGAGTCTTCATAAATCGGGAATCTTGGACAATAAACACACCAAAAAAACCTTAAAAACAAGAATAATGAAAGGAGGCGGAGCCTTCATCACAACTCAAAACAACTTATTAGCATAAAGAAAGAAGATAGACTGGATAAGCATGGGTTGCCACCCACGAAGCGCCTTGTTTTTGTTAACCGAGTCACAAGCTCGACTCGACCCCGAATTCATTGGTCCATGGGGAAGCAAGTGGAAGATAAAATCATCATCGGACTTTCATTCAACAGTTGGATAAACATTGAATTTTATGGAAACGGTCCTTCTCTGTGAGATACTATCCCGGCATAAAAGAAGGATTAAAATTGAGATGCCGGGATCAAAAATGGTATCTTCATTCCTGGTGGAGAGATGATATAGAAGGTGGAAACGGGATACGTGAGAAAAGCAAGAAAGATCCATACAACATAAGCGAAGAGAGAAGATTGGTCATCCTCTAATGGTACATTCACATTAGTCATAGACACATTCTTACAAATCCCGAGGTCAATAGAAGTTAAATCTCCCGGATCGGGCTCAATCTTAAATTTGAAACATTCAAGATTCGGAAGAGACATGATGTGAGTGAGTTCATCGGCGAACTCCTCATGATAAAGGTCACTCCTATCGGCAGGAGGAAACTGATCATTCGAAAGATCAAAGATAAAAGAGTCATATCGAGAAAAGTCAACATGAGTAGTGGTACTGCTACTACTCTTCTCTTTAAAATGATCGTTATCAATGTAGAAAGCTTTATAATCCGAAAGAGATAAATCAAAACGAGTGGTGGAACTGCCAATACTAATCTCTTCTAGATTAAAGAGAAAAGTATTAGATTCGGGAATAGAATTATCAAAGGTGTTAGTTTCCTCCAAGAAAAGATTAGAAAATGTGGAGGTAGACTTGATCACAACATCGGAAGATGGAGTGGGATTGTCTCTTAATGCATCGATCTTAGCAATAAGAAGATTGACATTCAACAATTTTTCACGAAGGATATCGTCTTTGATTGTTAAAAGAATATCATCATCAATCCTTCCAACTTCCGGGCCAACAATTTCCACCACCTTTAAGCTAACGATCGGTGATGCATCGACATCATTGATGTTCTCACCGTAGGAAGAATCGTCATCACTCGAAGAATTATCATCGTTGGAATTGACAACAATCTCATAATGTTCATTGAGAGCATTAAGAGGGGCGGTATTTTCACAAAGAGGCACATCACACATTTTGTCGGGAATACCCTCGGACTCACTTAGGATTCAGACAAGGTCCTCAACACTAGACTTTATTACTTCGTCCTATTTCGTTGCCGAAACAGTGTCAAGATGCTCGTCCCCCATACTTAAAGAGTTATCGGGTTCCTTGATTTGTAAAACAGGTGTGATTGCAATGGTATCGTCTTTGTCATCATCATAGCAAATGGGAATCTTCCAATATCGATCTTTAGTCGCTTGCTCTTCCGTAATTTGCTTTTCTTCTTCC
>BQNB010115293.1:0-21588 GCA_026074375.1 Tanacetum coccineum
CAAGTTTAGTATCAGCCGTTATCCGATAGTTTTTTATGTTATCAAAACGAATGCACAAAAATATCATCACGACCAGTGTTTCCTTAGTACCCCCATTTAACCTCAAATAGGTATAAAATAATGATCAGATATGTGTCTATAAGGCTTATATATGCTATGAATCGAAAAAGCGGATAAATCCGCCATGGCTGCAAATCTAATAGTTTGCCCTGCCAAGACGCGGACAATCACAACTTTAATCGAACCTGCTCAGATTCATCACGACCCTTTATAATTAATACGAACTGATAGTGAGATTAACATTGCAATAGATACAGCTACAGACACCGCAAAAGCGTGTGCTGCATTCAAATAAAAATGTGAGGATATGCCCGACATAACACACATTAAGATAAGCCCACTATGGCTGAAACCTTAACAGGTTGCCCCGCCAAGATACGGGACCAACTCATGCTTTAACTGAGCAAACCACGGGTCATCTCAGCTTTAACCGAACCAATTCCTTATAAATAATAAAGGAGCGTCAAATGATTAGGCTCAGATTTGTCTATGGTGCTTAGCTCATAGAAGTTTCTTAAGTCCGCTACGGCTGCAAAGGAATCCGGTTGCATACCAGCAGTATATGCTATGCCATCCAGTCATTGCCCTGCCAAGTTACGGTCTGAACTTCAATGTCCCACTTCATTTCTCTCAGGTTAAAACAATCATCATAGCCAAAAAAACTTTCACAAAAACCAATTGTTTAACCCGCCCTGGCCACATACACAACCTACACATATATTGCCACACAATGGCTGCAAAGTTAGTATATTGCCCCTGTTTGGTATCACACACACACACAAGTATAGAAAACACTCAGTATTGGTGCTCAAAAAGCTTTCTCACTTTATTCATGCTGCCAATAGGCTTCTTAAATACAAGTACAAGAAGTAACAAACTAAACGTTGAAAAAGTAACAAACTCCCTAATCTATTGGAAGACTGGAACTATTCAAAAACCCAACAAAACTACTCCTGCAAAGCAGGGATTTATGCAAACGTGACCCATGACCAACATGGACTTATTCAAAGCGTGGCCCATGACCAAAAAACCCAACATACCTTCTCCTAAACTAAACACTTCCAGCTTTAGTTTACCTCTGATGCGTTGCACATACCAAGCATACCTCGTAATTTCACAAATTGCTCAGCCTTCAGTGGCTTTGTCATAATATCTGCAACTTGAGCTTGTGTATTGCAATACTTCAACTTGATGGTTCCTTCATTCACTAAATCACGAAGGAAGAAGTACCTCACGTCTATGTGTTTGCTTCGACTATGCATTACCGGATTCTTTGAAATTTTAATAGTTGACATGTTATCACAATTAATAACAGTACCTTCTTCTTGAGTTAGACCAATATGCTCAAACATCCTCCTTAACCACACCACTTGACACGCACAGGCTGTGGCAGCTACAAACTCTGCTTCGGTGGTGGAAAGAGTCACAATGGGTTGCCGTTTTGATGACCATGCAATTGCAGCCCCACTCAGAAAGCAAACATAACCCGACGTACTCCTTCGAGTATCATAGTCACCTGCGTAATCACTATCGGAATATGCAATCAACATATCGCTGGCCGCTTTCTTATAGAAAATACCAAGCTCTTTAGTTCCCTGGACATAACGAAATAGCTTCTTCATTGCTGACATGTGTTGTTCTGTAGGAGCATCCATATGTCGACACAGCTGAGCAACAACAAACATTATGTCTGGCCTTGTTATAGCCAAATACATAACACATCCCACCATTTGTTTATACAAGGTTGCATCAACAAAGCCACTTTGATTATTCTTCACCAACGTGCACCCAGGAACTATAGGATTCTTTACACTATTACAATATTCCAAGTTGAACCTTTGAAGAATCTCACGAGCATACTTTTGTTGATTTATGTGAATTCCATCTTCACCTTGATTAACCTCCACACCTAAAAAATAACGCATCTCCCCCATATCTGACATTTCAAATTCAGATTTCATTGAGGTCTTGAATTTCTCAATTAATGCAAGTGTGGTTCCTGTTATGATCAAATCATCTACATAAATTGAAACAATTAAAAATTCATCATTCTCCTTGACCGACTTAACAAACAGCGTTGGTTCATAAGGACATTTCTTGAACCCTTCCTTAAGAAAATAGCCTTCGATCCTTCTGTACCAGGCCCTCGGGGCCTGCTTTAAGCCGTATAGGGCCTTTCTTAATCGATAGACCTTTTTCTCCTTACCCTGCACTTCAAAACCTTGGGGCTGCTCTACAAAAACAGTTTCTTCTAACATGCCATACAAAAACGCACTTTTTACGTCTAATTGATGAATTTTCATACCTCGTTGCGCAGCAAAAGCAAAGATAGTTCTGATTGTATCCCAACGAGCCACTGGAGCAAAGACCTCTGAGTAGTCCACCCCTTGTTTTTGAGCGTATCCCTTCACCACGAGTCGAGCTTTATGCTTATCAACATTTCCATCCTTATCTAACTTGACCTTGAACACCCACTTTACTTCGATAGCGGTTGCGTCCGGAGGTAAATCACATAGTTCCCACGTGTTATTCTTTTCGATTGCCTCGATTTCAAGCTTCATGGCATGTCTCCAACACTCTTCTTGTGCTGCATCGTGGTAATTTGTAGGCTCCGCTAAGGAAGAGAACATGGCGACATTTACCCTTTGATCTTCATCACAAAAAACCCCTTCTCCAGTGACGTAATCGTGCATCCAAGTAGGTGCTCTCGTTTGCCTTCTTTCCCGTTCATTAGTAGTGGCTCTAACCGGGTTCACACTTGAAGGCCTACTTTCATTCCCACTTGATGACCCAGCTGAATTGTTAGGCCCAGTTGAGTCATTTAATGGCTCGTTTGCAATCTCAGATGAACCTGCCCCAACTTCATCATCTTTTTGCTCAACATTATCCTCCCATTCCAAGTCTGAAGGATTGATTTCAGATTCTTGAGACCAATTCCACGAAACTTCTTCTTCAAATACAACATCCTTGCTAACAATAATCCTTTTAGTAGTTGGATCATAAAGTCTATATGCCTTGGCCTCTTCACTGACCCCAAATAAAACATATTTAAAACTTCTATCATCCAATTTTAATCTCTTTTCTTTAGGCACATGAACATGAGCAATACAACCGAACACCCTAAAATAACTTACAAAGGGTTTTCGATTGCTCTACCTTTCTTCTGGCATGCTGTTTTCGAGAGCTGATGTGGGGCTTCGATTAAGGACATGTACACACCAGTTTGTTGCTTCCGGCCAGAATATCTTTGGCACCTTTCTAGCACTCATCACACTTCGAACCATATTCATCATGGTTCGGTTCTTCCTCTCTGCCACACCGTTTTAGTGTGGTGTATAGCTTGCAGTAAGTTGTCGTTGTATTCCTTTGTCTTCACAAAACAACTTAAACTCCCTGGAATTAAACTCCCCTCCTCTATCGGTTCTTAAACACTTGATCTCCGTTCCTGCTTCTTTTTCGACTAAAGCTTTAAACTTCTTAAAAGTTTCTAAAGCTTGCGACTTTTCTGTAAGAAAATAACTCCAACATTTCCTTGAGAAATCATCAATGAAATTAATAATATACCTCTTTAGACTACTCGATTGAGGAGTAATGGGTCCACAGATGTCGGAATGAACAAGTTGTAGTCGCTGGGTTGCCCTCCAGGAACTCGTTTTTGGAAATGACTCTCTTGATTGTTTTCCCACCAGGCAATCTGAACAGGTACCAAGTTCAGCAGTGATAGTCGGCAGCCCCTTCACCAATCCTTTGTCATACAACACCTTTAAACTTTTATTGTTGATATGTCCAAACCTTTGATGCCAAAGAAGAGATGCACCATCAGTTTCTGCTTTGTGGCACTCCCCATTACAACTTGGTTTGGCCTTTATCAAGAACATCCTATTTGAGCTCATTTGGATGCGTGTAACCAGACCTCTTTTTGGATGAAATATGCTACAAGTTCCCCTCTTTATCAAAATCTCCACCCCCTTTCTTGAGCTTGACCGACGCTAATCAAGTTATTCGTGAGATCGGGTACAAAGTACACATCGCTTAACGTATGAATGATCCCTTCAATATCAAGACGAACATTTCCTCTTCCCATAACAGCCACACGTACATCGTTTCCAAGACGCACGTTGTTACGATAAGAATCATCAAACGAACAAAACCATTTCTTCTCACCTGTCATATGATTCGAGCAACCTGAATCAAGAAACCAAATACCCTGTTTTGTCGAACCACCATCATCTGCTATGGCCATCAAAACCATTTCCTCCGTGTCGTCATGCTCGACATAGTTAGCGTCCTTCTCCCATTCTGGACACTCACTTTGAAAATGTCCAAGTTTGTGACAATTGTAACACTCGATGGTACTCTTGTCGAAGGACGATCTACCACGGCCTCTTCCTCTTCCTCTGCTTGAACTACCACGTCCCCTTCCCCGACCTCGAAAGGATGAACCTGTAGTTATCTTCAAAGCCTGCTCATCTTCTTGTTGCCCGATCATGCGTTGCTCGTGAACCAGAAGGCTACCATGTAGTTCATCAATCGTCATGGTGTCGAGATTGTTCGATTCTTCAATCGAGCAGACAACATAATTGAACTTCGGACTCAAGGATCGTAGTATTTTGGCAACAACAGTACCTGGAGTCAAAGTGTCACCATTAGCCTTCATCTTGTTCACGATCGTCAGGGTCCGAGCAAGGTAAGTGTCGACTTTTTCACCATCTTTCATTGAGAGGAGTTCATACTCTCTTCTCAAAGCCTGTAGTTGAGCTCTCTTCACCTTCGTAGAACCCTCATACTTCTGTCTCATAGAGTCCCAGATGCCCTTTGAAGAGCTCTTATCCAGGATAGTTTCCAAGATTTCCCTTGGAATTGCTTGGAACAGGTAGTTCTTCACCTTTAAATCCTTCAACTTGGCTTCATCGAAGGCCTTCTTCTGAGCCTCAGTTGGATTAGCAACGGTTTGTGCAGGAACACCATTTTCCACCAGGCTCCACATCTCCTTACTCCTTAGGAAATTCTCCATCAACAAAGCCCAGTGATCAAAATGACCATCGAACTTTGGGATTGCTGGTTGCACAAACTTATCAGAATGCTCCATTACGTCCTCTCTTTCTTATCTTTTGACAGTAAAGAGCTCTTCACCCGAGCTCTGATACCAAATGTTTGGTATCACACACACAAGTATAGAAAACACTCAGTATTGGTGCTCAAAAAGCTTTCTCACTTTATTCATGCTGCCAATAGGCTTCTTAAATACAAGTACAAGAAGTAACAAACTAAACGTTGAAAAAGTAACAAACTCCCTAATCTATTGGAAGACTGGAACTATTAAAAAACCCAACAAAACTACTCCTGCAAACCCGGGATTTATGCAAACGTGACCCATGACCAAAAAACCCAACAGCCCTGCCAAAACGAAAGCGATCTCATGCTTAACTTAATCCGGGTAGAGGAAGTTGTACCTGTCAAGCCATACATTCAATATATGCAGGCCATGTTGTGAAGCAACAACTTTGTGCACTATGTTTTTCAGATTGTGTAAAGGCTATAAGAACAATGATATAAAGAATAGTACCTTTCACAGGCATTCTGTAAACTACGCTTCAGGTAGATGTATCAAATAAAGAAATCGGTGTATCAAATAACGAAATTATCAAAACCCAAAAATTAAAATAAAATGCTAGTTTGTTACAAGAAGTAACAAACTAAACGTTGAAAAAGTAACAAACTCCCTAATCTATTGGAAGACTGGAACTATTAAAAAACCCAACAAAACTACTCCTGCAAACCCGGGATTTATGCAAACGTGACCCATGACCAAAAAACCCAACAGCCCTGCCAAAATGAAAGCGATCTCATGCTTAACTTAATCCGGGTAGAGGAAGTTGTACCTGTCAAGCCATACATTCAATATATGCAGGCCATGTTGTGAAGCAACAACTTTGTGCACTATGTTTTTCAGATTGTGTAAAGGCTATAAGAACAATGATATAAAGAATAGTACCTTTCATAGGCATTCTGTAAACTACGCTTCAGGTAGATGTATCAAATAAAGAAATCGGTGTATCAAATAACGAAATTATCAAAACCCAAAAATTAAAATAAAATGCTAATTTGAAAAGCCAAAAACTAATTTTCTTTCAGCTTATTTTCGGCCTATGAGCTTATTTGAGTGGCTTATACATCAACAACATACCAATAACCAAAACCACATATAAGTTCACATCCACCATATCCATATAACACTGCCACAACTAAACATGTCGATTCCAAAAGCTATACCACCATCGTTGCGTTAACATAAACAGCCCGCCAACCCGAACCACTAAAACTAGTTTTTTTTCCGAAGTTTTCTCAACAACTTTATCTTGGTTCAGTTCACATGACTGGATATTTTCATATGAATCACACACCTAAACTACTCATCATCACACACCATAAATGGTGGAAACGAAGAGATCGGTGGCATCGAAGAGAATCATAGGTGATATTCGACACACATTAACTCATTTATCAAACTGACAATAATAAGGAAAGCCGAGTCGCATTAATTGCGTGACCCAAACCAAGTCTAGCCCGCCAAAAGAAGGAAACCTTAATGCATTAATGAGTTACCCAACTGGAGCCGTAGCTAAAGAGAAGGGTTAATCCGCCATGGCTGCAAATCCAATTATTTGCCCCGCCAAGATGCGGGTAACATCGACCTCTATACACTCTCCAAAGTACATAAATAGAAACCAAGTTTTCCCTAATTTATCAGGCCCAAAACAACAACAATCCAATTTGTATCACACACATAAACCATAACAATCACAAAAAAGGAAACCACAAACCCTAACCCCAATAATCGTAATTAATAAAATCAGTGAGCAGAAATTGCACATGAATTAAAACTTACTAAACCCAGAAGTAACGACAATCTTAACAACCCCACAACAAAACCAATTATGTTATCATATCATCCAAGAAGAAAACCCCATCGCATGCAATCATATCATTCAAGAACAAAACCCCTAAAAGCATGACAACTCACAACAAAATCAATACCTGTAATCGGCATCTGTGAGAGAGAGAGAGAGAGAGAGAGAGAGAGAGAGATGTGGTATGCAATATGTTTGGTGTGTTTTTTTTAACATAAGAAATACGCTGGACACGTATGTGTCCTTGTGTATGCTGGACATGCTTGGGTAACGCATTGAATTTTGGCGGGCCGGGCTCCAGTTGGGTAACACATTAAATGCATCCGGGTTTCCTTCGTTTGGCGGGTTGGATTCTGTTTGAGTCAGGCAATCAATGCGACCCGACTTTCCATCACTTAATGTCTTTTGTGAATGGGTCGGGTGGCAATGGATCGGGTGGCAACACTTAATGTCGGTTCAGGGCAAACATTTAATGTCACCGACAATCCTAAGGATTGTATGGTCAATCCTAAGGATTGTATGGTTTTATAATTACTAGTTTTTCACGTGTTAATTTTTGATAAATAAATCAGACTAAAATGTATACATACATAGTAGTTACATATGAACAAAATCTTTACTAGTAGCCTATAGTGACATATGTATGTGTCACAAATAACTATAAATGTCGAAAAAAAACTATCATACTTTTACCGCTTGAATTTGTAATAACACTTTTTACTAGTGAAGGTGATAAGAAAAAGTATATAGTGACATTTTTTTTGATATTATCTCACACTTTTTGTCCGTCACTAAAAAACATTTTTAAAAATATTTTTTTAGTGTTTGCTGTAAACTTATTCAAGCGTCTTGCTAGCTTATGAATAAAGACACCCACCGAAGAAAAAATGACAAAACAAACAAAATCTTAGAATAGTCACTATGGAGGGTGAGTGCTCACCCTCACCTCCATCATCACACGTGACCATCACTAAAACCAAACCCGTCATCTCTATTTTTGCGCCGAATGGTGACCACCCTCACCATTCATTTTTTTTAGTGTGTGAGGTATTTTGCGGGTATGTTTGTATAAAATGTGTATTTTTAATTGTGATGATTATTAGAGCTGAAAGATAATAATAGTGATAATGTGGTGAATGATGATGTAGCGGTGAATACCATTGAAACCAAACTTATACCGAGTTTAATATAAATAAAGTAGATTTGTATTAGTCAATTATATGGTATAAAGAGAACTTTTTGAACACATCACAGCTAAAGATTATTATTGTCTACAGTATTTGCTAACATGACTATTGACCTTAAACTTTTGACATACCAAAAAAGTTGAAACCGTAAAAGTAAATACAATTTCATTAATATAGCATTGTCCCTCAAGTAATTGCAAGCTTTAAACCACTCCACATTCTAACTCCATACTTTCATCATGATTCACATTCTCTTATAACTAATAAAGCCATCATTTTTTCTTGTTCCAGATCCACTCACACACACACACGCACAATAAATATTTTCTTCCTAAAAAGTCTATCTATATATATGTCCATGACAACATAGAATTTTAATTTCATAGCTTTCCACCTTGTCTTTTTATTCTCTCTCTAGTTTACCACACACACAGAGACACATATAATACACACACCTCCTTCTTAAAGTGCTGCTGGTTTCCTTAAGGCAAGAAATGTATCTACATAAGCACTTGGTTATACTACTAACCATCTTATGTTCAACCCTCTCTTGTTGTTCTTACAAAGACCACCAACAAAACATTAAAACAATTACAAGAACCTTGTTAGCACATCACCACCCTAAGATACAACGCATCAATGTGGACGACTATGGTGCCAATGCTAACGGCACCGATGATTCTATGGTATTTTACATCATAAGTTTTATAAACCAAGCACACAAAACATGTTTGTTTTGCTTTTCCCATGGAAATATGGAATGATTTCATTATTGATGTAAATGGTTTTTTATTCCTAATTTTGCAGGCGTTTAGACAAGCATGGGATAATGCTTGTAATTCTTCAGATGCAACCGAGTTTGTGGTTCCTAAGAACAAAGTGTATCATCTTAAGCCCATCACCTTTTCTGGCCCTTGTAATCCTAAATTGCGAGTTAAGGTAATATTCATGTGTATCATATTTTTCTAAACCGTCAATTGTTAATAGTTAATGCATAAACTTCATTAATAACACTTTAAATTACCTATCATAACAGTTTCACATATAATAAAGAAAGATACATAATACTGATTACTTACATTTTTACAAACTTGCTAATACTTAATATATTTTAACGGCACTTGTTAATACTTGATTACTTTCATAAGTTAATTAACTCTCGAGTAATGCTACATCCACAAAAGAACCACAAACAAATATCCACAAACATGAGTGACATGTTTTGATTGGTAGCTTTTTAAATAATTTATCTCTCTTCTCTTTAATTAAGCCTATCAAAACATGCCACCTCATGTTTGTGGATATTTGTTTGTGGTTCTTTTGTGGATGTAACATAACTCTTAACTCTCTCTAATATGTATGTATGCATGGCCACATATAAGAATGCATGCATGGTAGACTTTAAAAAACATGTATACATTTCATGAGCATTTGAACATGATTACTTTGAGTGATTAAACAAATAAACACACGTACTTCATCAATTAATATTTATAGGAATCATATCACCTATGAAAAATGTGATGTAACAAATCTTTGTCGAATCAAAAATTCAAAGCAACCAAGATTTGTTAGTGACCTAATTTTTGCAATCTTATAATATTCATGCAATTTTGATGATACTAATATGTTTCTTTCTATTTGGTTTCATTTTGTATTGAACAAGGTTTATGGGACAATTAAAGCTTCTTCACACAAGACAGATTACGAGGAAGATCGAAAACACTGGATTGTGTTCGAAGATCTTGATAATTTAGTAGTTGAAGGAGGAGGAACCATTAATGGAAATGGGAGAATTTGGTGGATCAAATCTTGCAAAGTTGATCAAACTCAAGTAACTTTTAAGCTTTGCTTTTTCCATATATTTATAAGTTATAAAAATAAAACTTAACAACAATAGTTCATTTTAAACTGAAACCAGTAGTATATATTTTTATAGCCTCACAACAATTAATAAACTGTTAATTGTTGCATTTTTTTGGAAAAAAAAAACGTTTATATATTGGTGAAGATTTTTGAAGATAGCAAAATTATAGGAAAAATGCCTAGTTTGAGTTTAGAAGTATTTTTTTAGTGCTATTTTGCGTGTTGAGAGGTATCAAGTATATTGGTCGTTAAATTGGTTTTGGTTGTCAAACATTTATGTAAATCCTTGAATAATCGGAAATTTTCCGAAACTAAAACAGCTATTTATATGATTTCGAAATTTTGTTCAGAAAAAAATCCAAACTCTATATTACTACTATTCGTGATTATATATATATAAATACACACAAAAAAAAATATTGAAAACAAATTTCATATATTATATATAGTTTAAGGATTAGTGAGTTATAGTTAAGAAGCAAGTGGATATTTTAATATGAGTTCTAGTTCTAATTTATGAGATTCAATTTTTTTCTTTCAATATTTCCTTACCATGTTATCTAACTTATTTTATATCTGCTTGCAGCCATGCAGAGGTGCACCAACAGTAAGTTCATGTTGCCAACTCACTCACTTAATCATGGTTATTAAAAATTTGTCACAAACTTTCTTTTGGAAGGCAATAGATCGAATTCGTCACAAACTAAGTACTGTTTATAGAAAAAAGACATTAATTTTAAAGCTTCAATAGTTGTTCACAACTCCAGTTTATACTATGAACAAATCTAGTTTCAACAGTTAAAATAAGATGGTTTTTAGAATCCAGTAGCTTTCTTCTTAAAAATAGAGACTAAATATATGTTTATTAATTTTTAAATATTTCAGGCAGTAACTTTCAGGAATTGCACGAATTTGAGGGTGAATAATATAAGGATTAAAAATCCACAGCAAATGCATTTAACATTTCACAATTCAAGAAATGTGAGAGCTTCAAATTTGAGAATAATCGCACCTGCTACAAGCCCCAACACTGACGGAATTCATATAACCGGTTCTCAATATGTTAGAGTGATCAACTCTATTGTAAAAACAGGTAAATTTTTTGACATAAATTTCTTCCAATTATATCGAATTCAATATTACTAGTATGATAAATTATATTTTGCCAGCTTACTAATGATTTTCATACGGTCATAATATATTTGGACATAAACCACTGTTTTTGAGAAAATAGAAATCATATAGGGTGTGTTTTCGAGTTGCGGAATTTTTGAGAGGAAAATACAAATATAATCTAGTTATCTGAAACCAAGTACGAAAAAAAATTTGTTTTCTCTATTTTGTTTCAGAAAGAAGAGCAGCTAAAAATTACATAATATATGGTTTCTTTTCATAATGAACATTAACTAGATTGATGTAGTAAAGAGTTTCTTTGACGAATACATTTACAGGTGATGATTGTGTTTCAATCGTAAACGGTTCAACAAACGTCATAATCAGAAAAATAACATGTGGTCCAGGTCATGGAATCAGGTTGGATATTTGATATTTCTTGTTAGGATTATTAGTTGCATCTTTCAGTTCAAATATGTTTTGTTTCGAAATGTTAAATATTAACTATGAAGATTAATTTTGTTGATACAACTATTTTCAGTATTGGAAGTTTGGGAAAGAACAATTCAGACGATAAAGTATCAAATATATTAGTGGATAAAGCAATAATTTCAAATACCACAAATGGAGTCAGAATCAAAAGTTGGCAGGTAAAATACCATATCCAACTTAACTTCCATATGTTGCCACTCGTCCAAAATAAATTTGGTTTTTGTTCTTCCAAAAAAAGTACTTATAATTACCCTAACAGCTAAGTTGTTTGCTAAATAAGGTTGTTCTGAGTTACATAGCACTAATGATAGAAGTTCCTATGATCACAGAATGTACATAGTTGGTATTTGGTATTATTTACTGGCATATTAAATTGCAGAACATAAAAAATGTTGCTTTTGTCTACATAAAAAGGGTAGTATTTTCTTCCTTGACAAAATGTTCATCACATTATTACCTGCCTAAGCTGTTGTAATCATTATGAGTCACGACATAACAATTTGAGTAAATTTTACCAAAGTTTATTAAATGATATCGTCGCTGCTGGTTTCTTGTTCTATGAAACTAAATATGTGTAGGATTAAATGTTGCGTCTGTCTCACCTGATAATCATGCTGCACAAAGTGTAATCATATAGTTATATTGAATTCGATTATTCATTGCATCAATTAACATGTTACTTACCAACATATAGTTTTGTTTGCTCATTGTTGTACTGAAGAACACATATACTTACCAATTTACCATAGTAGGATGTGTATTCGATCATGATGTAAGTTACATTCTGTAATTAACTGATGAACATAAATGCAGGGAGGGTCTGGATATGCGAGAAACATCAGATTCGAAAACATTATAATGCACAACGTTACCAATCCAATAATAGTGAATCAAAACTATTGTGATCGCAAAGAAAAATGCCCAGAACAGGTTATTACTCATGTTGCAAAACACTTTTTCTTTCCATTGCACAAGACTTCTACTTAATCGCTGATTTTCTGATTCATTCATTAACGTTGTTTTTTCATGGTTGCCAGTATTCTGCCGTGCAAATGCAAAATGTGGTCTATAGAAATATAAAAGGAACAACTAATTCGGAAGTGGCTATAAAATTTGATTGTAGCAAGACGTTCCCATGCCAAGCAATATTGATGGAAAATATAGTTCTAAATCGTGAAGGTGATGATCAAGGAGATATGAAAGCGTCATGTTCAAATGTCATGTTATCAACCTTAGGAAAAGTTACACCGCGTTGTGAATGATGGAAAGTGTACGTAAAATAGTACCAAAAAAGAAAAACAATAGGAAAATTAGTGTATTTTTGAAACTATACATATAGCTATGATAGATGTATTGATTTTATATTGTTGTAATACATGTGCTAAATGATTATATAACATTCTTACTATCTCATCCGTTTCCCATAAAAGAAAACTTTTCCCGGCGACAAGAGGCTACAATTGCTAGGACAACAACCTCAAGGCTAGTTTCGGGAATAAAATCACGATGGTATATACAAATGCCTAGAATGAAAGGTATTGTTACAAAAAGCATTTAACCTTTAGAGGCTAGCTGATTGATACTTGAGACACACAATTTCGGTGAGCATGACCTAGATAAAGTTCAGATCTCTATTTGGCCAATCCTGAGATGTTTAAAAGCCCACTAAGAATATTTTTGTGGTAGCCCAATCTTAATATAGGTCTTGTTTAGAGTGAAGCTTAGAAATATGTTTTTATCAAGATTTCAAAAACCAAAGCTGAATGTAAAGCCGATGCCTTTGATAAATCAAAAGACCATGCACTAGCGCAGTATGTAGTTATAAGAGTATAAAGAAGTTGAGCCAAACCTAAGCGTGAGATTTTCGAGCATAATTAAATATATAGTTTGAACGGGAAAAGATCATATATAGGCTGACTTCATTTGCATCGTATAGACATATATGCTGAATGTGAAACCATGCTAGAGTTTTGCTAAATGCTTTGTGCTCTCTTTATATAATTATTAATTAACTTAGTTTAATAGAGGCAATTAATACATATGGTGTTTCAATTGGAACACGTATCTCAAAATATAGTTTAGTGATTACGGGTTAGCTTAACGCCAAGAAGATGATAATATTCACATCATTTCATAATTTTTCAGTATCCATAGTTAATACATTGTCACACGTCCGTATTCACGACGACGTATATGTTGCAATATTGTAATTTATGCTATACATTTGATTTAAATTTAACATATTACTCAAACTGTTATGATTATCAGATCGAATGCATGCACTCGTATAATACCTAGTTTCATATCTATATTTATAATCATCATTGCGAAATGGTAAAATGATAAACTTTACAGCGGTTTTAACCTAAAATGTTTTGCTAAATATGAGGAGACCTTGTGTTTGGTGTTTTATGTGATTGTGATATGTGAAGCAATAGAGGATATGCACATTTTGTAGGGACAATAAAAAGGACTGCAAAATGATAAAAGCAAACTAGTTGGGTACCCGTAACACGATAGGAAAGACAATGGTATGAGTTTTTTGTGTAATCTTTAACACCTAACTTTTATATATCAAGTTTGTTCCAACCACACATAATATTATCAACATATACTTTATACATTTGACATATACAAAGTTTTATGTTTTACGACATTACATGAGGGGTGACTTTTATCCGAATTATTGGTGGATGACTTTAGGTTGATGAGTCGGTAGTTAGAAACATTTATTCTAGGTTTTGAGCTTGTAGGTTGTTTGTTGAATTTTTGGATTGTGCATCTATGGTAGATTGTGTTTAAGATGGTGGTATTAGTGAATTAATGTATTAAAGATATGAGAGTTGAAGGCATAAGTATAATGTGGTGGATACATGGTTTTATAAAGGAAAACTTCTTCGAAGTTTACAAAGAGGGTGAATACGATATTTTTGACTTCTTCGAAGTTTACAAAACTTCAAGTCTTAAAGAACTCGAGTGATAAGTATCCAAAGCAAATGCACAACCAAAGTAGAGATTTAGAGAGATAGACATCATGATATATACTGTTTGGGATGAGGGTTTCTACCATTCGTACGTCTAGTTGTGAATCTACGACACCTATACTATTCACTTGTACAATCTTTATGGTGGACTATAAACCATATACAACTTCGCTCCACCGATATGCACTAAGCTCGACAGTCACTAAGAAGAGCTACTCCCAACGGTATTCCGCGCTCAGAAACTACCCATAAAGACCCGCGATTTGACTTACCCACTAAGACTTCCCCCTTGGAAGTATACCTAAACCCCACTAGATCAACTCCTGATCTAGGCTTGATTACAAAGATACAAGACTTCTTACAACCAAATTGAATAAGTGTTGATAGATGAATGAAGCCCTAACCTAACCTAGAGACTCGGTTCTAATAGAGAGGGTATAAATAGAAGACCCTCGACACAGCACACAAGTGTGGATTTAGTACTTGTGTGTGTCTCTCTTGCAGAATGATGTGTTCTTTCGAAGAATGATAAGTGAGAAGATTAGAACACAAGAAGATGTTAGAATTAGAGGAAAGAAGAAGAGAAATAGAGAGAAAGAAAGAATGGCAAGAAGTGTGGAATAGAAGAGCAAAGGAGGAGTATTTATAGGCCAAATACCCAAAGTGATAAAAACCAATTCAAGCCCGGCGCGCTGCCCATGCGCCAGAAGCCCGAATTAGGTTTTTTTTAGGTTTTTGGCGTTTTAAATACCCGTTCTTGCTAAACCCTTAATTGTACTTCACGCTTTGAATTTACATCATTCTTACACTCAAGTTCAGCCAACTCAAATAGCCATTTGATGAAAACGTTTTTGAAGTGTTTAAAAGAAGTTTTGGGGGCGTTTGTCCAATTTCAAAGAGAAAGGAATGACCCATTGGACAAAAGGTATGTTTGGGTATTTCTCATGTTTACTTGGATGGGTTAGTAACTAACCATGATTAAGTGAGTGAGTTGGCATAGTTAAGAGAGAGATAATATGCCAAACGAATATGTCAAACTTAGGGAGAAAGTACGGATGCTATGAGGGGGAAATTTTAAATTTCAAATTCAGATTGTGTTGTGTGAGTGTGGATGAGTTTTGTGTGAGTTGATATTATTGGATGGTGATGTGATAGAAGGAAGCCTAACAATTCAAATTCTAATTTGAAATTCGAATGTTAGGAAGAGGTGAGTTAGCAAAGTGTGTAGGAGAAGTTTGGTGTGTGTGTGTGAGTGAGACTTGAATTTCAAAAGTGAGTGTGTGAGTGGGTGTGTAGTGAAAGTGTATAGAGAAATATTTAGGTGTGTGTGTGTGTGTGTGTAATTTGAAATTCTAGTGTGAGTGAGTGAGGAGAATGTTGAGATAGGACATATAGGAGCCTTTGTATGAAATGAGGGAGACAACAAGTAAAAGAGAGTACATACTGTAAAAGAATGTGAGTTGTTATATGTGGGTTTAAACATGGGAAGGTTTATATGGTGAAGGCTTGTGTAATGGAGATTGGGAGGAAGCTCATCAAAGGATTGATTATATGAGTGATCATATTGCCTTTAAGAAAGAAAAGAATAGGCAATAATGATTAAGAAATGTATTTGGGAAATGGGAAGAATATTTGTAGGAATGTTGGGATTGTGTAAGAGAATGTGAATAATCATTTGTTGGGAAACGGGTATTAACAAATGATTAGAGAATGTTTAGTGGAGAGTGATGTGTGAGAGATGTGCGGGAAGTGGGGAGTTTGTAAAACATTTTAGTGTGATAAGTGATAAAAATCTAAGTATAATCATCTTTTAAATAACACAAAATCAAATAGTCATCGAGACTTAATCCATGATTATCAACAATAGACATTATCACTAATCATCTTGATGCAAACAAGCTAAGTTCTTTGCATCTCAAGTAAAGCACATCCTGTAAAGGGAAATGATGCATTTATGCAAAGTGACATTTGACTTAGTTTGACCAATAAGGGAGTAAAACCCGTTACATGATTAGAGACATCGTAAATTAAGATTAAGGTCAAATGAATACTTTCGTTTAATGGTATGTTGAATGTATGATTCTGCTAGGTTTATAAAAGAGTTTTGGCCTTAGCTAGAGGCGTTTGACAAAGGAAATGAGGTGGCATTTTTTTAAAAACAGAGGGACTTTTTTTTTCCTCAGAAATAACCTTGTTTTGAGTGTTTCCAATTGCTCAAGTATCATGTACATACCTTTATTGAAAGATTCACATGTGTCGAGTAAGAGGAAAGCCGACAAGCAAATACTGTTAAAATGAAGTTTGAGCCTGGCGCTTTAGCCATGCGCTGGTGCGTGACCAGCGCGCCAGAACTACTGTTCTAGTTTGATGGTTTTTAGCTATCGTTTGTGATTTTAAGTGTTGAGAACATTGATTTGTCATCATTAGAACATAAAGGAGATCTTAGTAAATATTGCACCAACAGTCTCCCCTTTTTGATGATGAAAAATAAATATTCAAAAGCAAATAAAATTACAAACATAGCGAAGATGAAGAACGTCGTTGATGTAGCTTGTGTCTTGATCTTGGTCTTGTAATTTGGTGAAGCTTGAACATTGTCTTCACCTATAAACTTTAGTAGCTTTTCTTCTCCCCGTAAGCTCTAGCTCTTTGCTTTCCTTCTCCCTTTTTGTCTAATAAAAAAGGCGGTTGCTCTTTCATTTTGAAGGTAGATATCACTATAGAGGTAGAAGGTAGATATCTTCAAACGTGCCCCCTACATCGTTGCCCTCCTTGTTTTAAGACGAGGATCCATGGGTCAAGAGCATTACCTTTGAGATGTTCTTGGCTATAATCAAGCAACAAATAACACAAAACATCACAAGCAACAAACGCATACACATATTTAAGTCCAGCATAGGTTAGCTTACCATTTGAAAGCTTGAAAACATGAATTAATACAATCTTAACACACACACACACATATTATATATATATATATATATATATATATATATATATATATATATATATACATACATACAAAAATTTCAATATATATATGAATCCTATGTGGTATTACCTATTGCATGATTACATTGTTACAAAAAATTCAATATATATATATATATATATAGAGTTGGGGTAAAATAATTTTTTTTTTATAATAAAAAGGGTAAGGTGACACCACAGGCTGCCATGTGTCCCCTCCATACCCTTTCTTTTTTTAATAAGGAGGGGCATAGTAGTAAATTTACATTGGGGTTATATATAGTTTTTTTCTTTTATTTTTTTCACTTTTTGCTCCCATCTCAGATGAATTTATCTATCGTCTCTCCCAACTCTCCACTTTTCTCTCGATTCTCCACCACCTCTTCTATCGCACCACTGTCTCACCACCTTTTCTCCATCAATCGACAACCACCGTTCACCATCGTTTTTTACCACCAATCCCCACCTTATCTACCGCCATTCACCACCGTAGTTTCACTCTATTCAATTGTTAAGAACCGATCAAAGAAGATGTCGATTTACTTATTAATCAACAACGAGTATTCATCATCATTGAAAAAGCATCAACGAATTATTATCACTAATGAATAGTAAGATTATAATCTGTTATTTTCTAACTTTTTTGTTAGTTTACTTTATGTTAATTAAAATATTTGATTGTAATTAGTTAATATGTTTTTGTTGATTGTTTGTGTATTTAGTTGATTTAAAACATTCATTCAGTATGTGTTTGATAAAAATTAACTAGATAAAAAACATGTATATGACACCTACACACAAGGTGTTTGATAAAATGTCTACATAATTTTCTATAACTGTGATGCACTAGTTTCGAACTGTGATGCATTAGTTATGTATGTAAGTGTGTTAATATGCTCGGTTGTATGAGAGATGGATTTGAACCGAGATGCAGTAGCTATTGAGTTGTCACGTGGAAGGATGAAGTAGGATTACCGTAGGTTGTTTTATGTGCGTAAATGTGATTGTCTGCTTGGTTGTATGTGTGATGCACTAGAATTCGAACTAAAATGCAATAGGTTTTTGTTTAGTGTTACTGTTTTCAACTGACTGTAATATGATGTTTAGGCATGTTATATTCATGATAAATTAAGGCTAACAAATACTCAAATTCTATTCGTTGTTTCTGTTGCTTATGCTATTGTTTCGTTAACTCGATCCGTTATTGGTACAATTATATTTATATATTTTTATTATTATATTTGTGTGTGTTTTATTAATTTCTTACCACAACACAATTTATAATAACTGTAATGCAGCTGAATATAATACTGAAATGCAGTAGAATATTAAATAACTAAAATGCAGAATATAATATTGTAATGCAGCAGAATGTAATGCAACATAATATAATACTGAAATGTAAGAGCGTTCTTGGATGTTTGTGATATGCACTTGATGTTAAACTGTGATGCAATATGTTTTTAGTTGTCTTGTATAATGATGTTGTAGGTTAAAAGTAGACTATTTGAAAATGTGTTTGTATGCGTGGATGCTTGTGTATGTGTCTAAATTTATGATGCAACTAGTATAATGCAGTGATGCAGTAGGTTATGTTTTGTGGCAAATATAGTTCAGTTAGGATATTTGTAGTGTGTTTTAGGTGTGTGGCTTATCATGTGTGTGATGTGGTTGAAATTCAAGATGGTCTATATGGAAATCAACCATTTAACTCAAAAATATTTAAGACATTATTTCCTAGTACATCACTGTTAGGGCTGTAAACGAACTAAACGTTCAGTGAACATTTCATGAACCGTTCGGTAAAAAATTTGTTCATGTTCGTTCATTTATTATTTTACGTTCGTTTAGTTAAATGAACGAACATGAACACAAGTCACGTTCGTTCGTTTATGTTCGTGAATGTCCGATTAGGCGTTTATTAACGTTTGTTTATGGTCATTTATATGTTCATGTTCGTATATCATATATTTTAATTGTATACTTTTAAATCTGGTATGTTTAAATAAAACAACACTGACAAAAGATAATATTATGTATAATTTGATAATATTCTATGTTTTTTTTCTACGTTCATTTATGTTCGATCGTTTATGTTTGTTTAATGTTCGTTTAGTTTCTTAATGAACGAACATAAGCGAACATGAACAGCTCATTTTCTTAATAAACGAACATGAACAAGAAAATTCGTCCGTTTAAGCATTCGTGTTCGTTTATTTGTCCGGTTAAAATTAAATGAACGAACATGAACAAGACTTCGTTCGTGTTCGTCTAGTTCATTTACAGCCCTAATCACTGTTATATTCTACTGCATTACAATCTTTCAATCTACTACATTATAGTTATATTCTACTGCATTACAATTATATCATACTGCATTGCAGTCTTATATTCTACATATAACTAAGATGCAATATAATATAATTGTAATGCAATAGAAATAAACAATAATGTAGTTGGATATAATATTTTAATGCAGTAGAATTTGTATCAGGTTTCTCACTAACGTTTGTTTCTGTGCAAGTTGACTTTGGAGTCTATCTATATTAGATGACTTGTATTTTAGTCTGAAGATGACCTGTAAATATGCTTATGATTCTGCATATGCTAATGTTCTAGTTTGTGTTGTTGGTTATATTGGTGCTTTCACTAAGGTCACGATGATACCAGTTTTCTTAGCATGTTCATCTGATTTATTGAGGTGAAATAAAGGATATTTGGAGTTGTTGGGACATGACTAGTCTATTTGGAATTTTCTTACTAATAATTGACTTCACCGAGTATAAAATCTCAGTACTTTTTATTAATAGTTGGGGTATTAGTTTTTATTTGGTATTAGTTATTGTAGTCATTAGCAGCAAGTTGTATTGGAATGGGATTGTCCATGTCTTGATTTTTGTTTCTAGACAAGTTGTGATCTTTTTAGGGAATTGTCCTAATTGGTTCTTATCTTGGTCTTTTCCTTGTAAATACTTTCAATTGATTTAATCCATTTTACCTTTGTAAAAAATATTTGTTCTAGCGCATCTGCATCAGAATGTCATCATACTAAAACATCACAGTGTTATCATACTACTGAATCACAATTTTAATTTACTGCATCACTGTGTTACTCTACTGCATCACAATGTTAATTTACTGCATCACAAGTACTAGCAGGGATTCAAATGGAATTCAATTATAAATTTCATTAATCCGTGAAACATAACTGTGTGATGCAAGCTTAAGTTTTTATGTACATCCCACTTTCAAAAGTAATTCAGTAGTAATAAAACATGATTTTATAATTATCCACAAGTATCATTCGAGAATCCTTGTTACGCGTTCTATAATCCTTGGAACCATTCTTTCTTTTAATTTGAGTGTATCATTTGGAGTTTGAGGATTGGAATCTACTGTTTATAGCTTGTTATATGCCTTTGCGCCTGCTAAGAATTCAGCCTTTTAAGAATCATCTTTGACGTGTACTTTGCTCACAACAGATGGATTTATCCTCTTTGACTTGAGCCTTCTTTCTATAACTCTTCCTAAAAAATACCACAACCCTTGTAAGTTTCCATATGCCGCAAAAAAATCTCTAAAAATAACCTTAGAAACCTACTTCATCATTACTATAATATCACATAAACTTATAAACCTACTGCATTACAGTCATTATTATACCACATCATAGACGAAAGCTACTGCATCATTACTATAATATCACATAAAGTTATAAACCTACTGCATTACAGTCATTATTATATCACATCACTGACGAAACCTATTGCATTACAGTCATTATTATACCACATCACAGACAAAATAATCTCTATGAACCTTATAAACCTACTGCGTCACAATCATTATTATACCACATCACAGACGAAATTATATATATAAAAACGTCAAGCCATAATTTAGACTAAATCACCTCTATGAACATACCTTAGAAACCTACTGCATCATTACTATAATATCACATAAACTTATAAACCTATTGCATTACAATCATTATTATACCAC
>BQNB010115294.1:2427-19429 GCA_026074375.1 Tanacetum coccineum
ACACCAAGCCCAAATTAAAATTCGGTTGGTACGACCCCACACCGAACAAACCAAATCCTAATAAGATATTTCTAGCTTATTTTAAGCAACTTTTCAAAACAAGCCCTAAAAGCACTTTGACAAAAATGTAAAATTACCATCACGACTAAAATATTCAAGCGTTCGACCCTTCTCCCTTTCCCTTTTGACCACGACCACACAAACACACCCTTTTATATATTTCTTTTTCAAGATTCGATTTTCACGAAGATCCGCTTGTACAACTATAATATATTTACCATTATCAACACAAAAGTACAACTAAAAATAAATTTAGAAAACTTACAAATTTGGAGGTTCTTGGTTCGGTTTTGGACGTGAAGAAACAAACCTCAATATCCTCTCTATAACCCGAAACTACTATCAAACCACTAATGATTCTCAACCCGTGTTCTTGATAAATCTTAAAAATATATGTTTCTTGCCCTTGTGTGTTGCTCGTCCGAAACCCCAAAGAGAAAGAAGAGAAAAATGTTTTTGTTTTGATTTGAAATGTTATGAAATGCATGATACGGTAAATGACAATATATGCTTGTACCATGCAAAACCATTAAGCTAAAAAGAAGCCTTGATGTTCCCTCATTTGTCCCATACCCGGCCTAGTATCCAAGGGACTCAGGATGTCTCGTTTTTGTGTCGGTTTCACTTAAAACCTAATTTTCATCACTTTACAACGTTACTCGAAGTTAGTTAATATTTTTAGTGGCTTTAAAAACGTTTTTCAAAGAACCTGGGTCATTCACACAACCTATCGCAGAACCAAACTTTCCAAAATTCATTTAGATCATTATTTGACGTGTCGGGACCAAAATACGAGTTTTAGTCTAAATTTAACCGAAACCTTTCTCACAAGTTTTATAACTTCTTGACTTCAAAACACGCCTTGTTATTAAAGACTTTTTCACCAATTCTCACGTTAACGACCATAGCGGTCGTTAAATTTGAAATAGTATTCATTGATGATATTCTTATCTACTCCCGTAACAAAGAAGAACACGCAGATCACCCGAGAATAATCTTGGAATTACTCAGAAAGGAGGAATTGTATGCCAAGTTCTCCAAGTGTGATTTCTGGATCAGTATCGTGCAGTTTCTTAGGCACGCAATTGATAGTAGAGGAATTCATGTTGACCCCGCCAAGATTGAAGCAGTTAAGAATTGGGCATCTCCTACCATGCCTACAGAAGTACGCCAATTCTTAGGACTTGCCGGCTACTATCAGAGATTTATCAAAGATTTTTCAAAGATCGCAAAGTCCTTGACTGAATTAACCCAGAAAAACAAGAAGTATATCTGGGGAGAAGACCAAGAGTCAGCTTTCCAATTGCTAAAACAGAAACTTTATG
Source organism: Tanacetum coccineum (assembly GCA_026074375.1). Classification (NCBI taxonomy): domain Eukaryota; kingdom Viridiplantae; phylum Streptophyta; class Magnoliopsida; order Asterales; family Asteraceae; genus Tanacetum; species Tanacetum coccineum. Next base: position 3,813 of record BQNB010115294.1, read on the forward strand.
AAGCTCTAATCTTAGCATTACCAGAAAGAAACGATGACTTTGTCGTTTACTGTGATGCATCCCATCAAGGCCCGGGATTAGTGTTAATGCAAAGAGAAAAAGTTATTGCATATGCATCCCGACAACTCAAGCCTAATGAAGAGAACTATACCACACATGATCTCGAATTAGGAGCAGTAGTGTTCGCTCTTAAAATTTAGAGACACTATCTGTATGGCACAAAGTGTATTGTGTTCACTGATCATAAAAGTCTTCAGCATATTCTTGATAAAAAAGAGTTGAACATGAGACAACGCCGTTGGTTAGAATTGCTTGCAGATTACGATTGTGAGATTCGCTACCATCCTGGAAAGGCAAATGTTGTAGCAGATGCCTTAAGCCGGAAGGAACGAATCAAACCACTCCGAGTCAGATCATTAGTCATGACCCTTCATCCAAAATTACCATCACAAATCCTCCAAGCCCAAAACGAAGCACTCAAAGAAGAAAACCTCAAAGCTGAGAACTTACGAGGAATGGACAAAGCATTTGAAGTACGTCCTGATGGAACCCGATGTATCAAAAATCGAAGTTGGTTACCACTCTTTGGTAATTTGAGAGACTTAATCATGCATGAATCTCATAAATCAAAGTATTCCATTCACCCAGGTTCTGACAAGATGTATCAGGATCTAAAGAAACTCTATTGGTGGCCTAACATGAAGGCAATCATCGCTGAATATGTTGGCAAATGTTTAACATGCTCTAGAGTTAAAGCTGAATGTCAGAAGCCATCCGGCTTACTGGTACAACCGGAGATTCCTATGTGGAAGTGGGAGAGAATAACGATGGATTTCGTCACAAAACTACCCAAAACCTCAAACGGACATGACACAATCTGGGTCATTGTCGATCGCCTTACCAAATCCGCACATTTCATCCCTACCCGAGAGACAGATAGTATGGAAACCCTTACAAGGTTGTACATCAAAGAAATAGTCTCCCGGCATGGCGTGCCAATATCTATCATCTCGGATCGTGACAGTCATTTCACATCCAGATTCTGGCAATCATTACAAAGTGCTTTGGGTACTCAATTAGACATGAGTACGGCATATCATCCCGAGACCGATGGACAAAGTGAAAGAACCATCCAAACACTCGAAGATATGCTTCGAGCCTGTGTTATAGATTTTGAAAAAGGATGGGAAAGACATTTACCATTGGTAGAATTTTCCTACAATAACAGTTACCATGCCAGTATTAAGGCAGCACCATTCGAGGCACTTTATGGTCGAAAGTGTCGATCACCTGTTTGCTGGGCCGAAGTTGGAGATGTTCAACTCACGGGACCAGAGATAATCCAGGAAACCACCGAAAAGATAATACAAATCCGACAATGCTTGCAAGCTGCAAGAGACCGGTAGAGAAGTTATGCCAATATAAGACAGAAGCCTTTAGAATTTCAAGTTGGAGATCGTGTTATGTTGTAAGTATCAACTCGAAAAGGTGTCATTCGTTTTGGAAAGCGAGGAAAGCTTAACCCACGGTACATTGGACCATTCAAAATCCTTGAACGGATTGGCCCAGTGGCATACAAACTAGAGCTTCCTGAAGAGCTCAGTAATGTCCATAGTGTTTTCCACGTTTCTAATCTAAAGAAATGCCTATCTGACGAATCCTTTGTCATTCCAATAAAAGAACTTCAGCTGGATAATAAGCTCAACTTTGTGGAAGAACCAATAGAAATTATGGATCGAGAAGTCAAGCAACTAAAACAGAGTCGTATCCCTATAGTTAAAGTAAGATGGAACTCTAAAAGAGGACCAGAATTTACGTGGGAACGCGAAGATCAAATTCGTGCCAAGTATCCGCATCTGTTTTCAAACATCACTCCGGCATCCAACTAAATCTCGGGATGAGATTTCTTTTAAGAGAGGGAGACTATAACAACCCACAATTTTCATCAATGTAATTATCCGTCTATTAAATTAGATGCAATTTCCATCAATGTAATATCTACTTATTAAATTAAGTACAACTATCTTCGAGGGAAATTTTTTGCTTTATTTCATGTCAACTATGTAACGTAACTTACATAGAAAACTAAACGACCTCACGCAACAACCAATGCCAACTATATCTACGTTTATATCTAGTAAACATCCAAATATGTCAAGTCTATGTTCTAATATTATTTTTACCAAATACCTTATCCGTCTAACGTATCATTTACAACTTTATTTCAAAACAAACAAGATACGTTCACATTTATTCTAAAAACCCTCGTTTCATGTTGAAACAAGTGTACAAATGTCTAAAGCAAATGTACAAGTTACTTTTGAATATATTTTCCCTCCTAGACCCTAGTACAACTCATTTGAGCTCAAAGTACAATTCGACTATGCATAGAATTCAAATGAGCTCATTTTCCCTCCATTTCTTTAGGAATTTCGTACCAGCTTTTAAGCACATGTTACAAGCTTCCAATGCACACTTTTCTCTTAAACCCTAACCTTAACTAGTCCTACACTCTCCCTAAAACCTAAACCCTATTCCTAAACCCAAAAACCCTAGCAAACCCGTTACATCCTTAAACTAGTTCATAGTTTTCAGAATCGAATCCGTTGATAAAACATAGGATCTGGGAAAAATCAATAGGCTTTGGGTATTAAGTAAAAATACTAGGTTATAGCCCTATGTCTTGTGATCATTTTGCCAGTTGACTCAACCCGATTCGATGTCCGATGAATTAGTTATAGCCGAAATGGCAAAGGTGCGCAGATTCTGCACACCTATAGTAAATGGTTGTTATCTCTAAATTTTTGTATAGTGACCCCTAAATATGTAAAACTAAAAGTTGTAGAGGACTCAAATATCTAACCATGCTCACTGGTTTGAGCTTAATCGGAATTACGGTTTGTAAATGACAACCATTTTACCAGGACCAATGTTGGCTATCCAAAAACATCCATGAACTTGCCACCCCTAAACTACTTCCAAACCTAATTCTAAGCAAGCTAGCACCTCAAACACCATGACCTCACCACCACCTTCAGCACCTTGTCATCAACCTAGCACCCTACCACCTCCATCACCACCCTTGTGCACTAAGAATACTTCTCCTTATCACCTCCTTTGATTTTTGAACCAACACCACCTCCTATACCTTGCATAGCTACTTTCCTAGCCCTCCTTAGTCACCCATGATAGCCCTTGGCCACCACACCAAGTTTACTTGGTGCCTACTTCAAGAAAACTTGGCCATTACTCCTTTCCTACCACTATATATACACGCATACATACATACTCTTCAATTCATCTCTAAAACTCAACACACGCTCAAATGAAGCTCTAAACAAGTCCAAGCCAAGTCCTCACAGAAGAATAAGAAGATACCAAGCCCTTAGAAGCCAAGAATCAAGAAAGAGAAGCTTTGAAACTCGTTTCCTAGGCGTAAAAACCCAAAACCCTAATTTTGACTCATTTTCAAGTTGTAAGTCATTCCACTTGTTGTATAAGCTCTTGCTTCATTTTAGATCTTTCATTAGCTTTATTAGATCATGTGTAAGCCCTTTTGTTCAAGCCTTGAACCATAAATCCACACGGTTTGGTTTTCCTAAACCAAACGAACCGGTTTTGGATTTTTAATCTCACAAGCTCTTTCTATAAGCTATAAGCTCGTAAACTTAACTTATTTTAGCTTATTTTAATAAGCTATAACCTGCAAAATTGATTTCTAAATCAAAAATATCGATATTATGGTTTTTGGACTAAATTCGCAAATGTTTTCATGCAAAGGGGTATATATTGTAAATTCTTGAAACTTATAACTAAAGGGGATGAAATTGTAATTATTCTAAAGTTAAACTTTAGGGGTTGTTTTGTCATACTTGAAAATTAAAGGTTTAAAGATTTTAAAAGTTATATTAAAAGGATTAACTTTGTAAATATATATAAACCAATGTTTATTAAAACCCGACACATTTGTCGTTATCATTCGTCGATCGAAACACTATAAAATCAATTATGTTATAAATATAACATAATTTATCATCCACTAGCTTTTGAAGAAACCTAAAATGATAAAATCTTATCATTTAATCTATAACGTATCACGTTACTAGAGAATTTCATGTGAGGGGTTTCATTTGGATAGACGTTTTGACGAGTTGCTGGATTTACGATTTAAAGTGTCCTAGCTCCTCAAGCGTTTACTACATGACCTCTGGATTATGATAGCCCGAACAGTGTTACGATGTTTTCATAAACTAATAAACTAAATTAACGTCAATAAAGCTTTGAAGTATAATCAAACTAAGACTTGACATATATTAACTCAGGTTGCGTGACAAAGCCGTTTAACACCATCTGAGTCACTTTTGACATCAATCAGATTTCCCTGAACTAAGGTGAGTTCATAGTCCCACTTTTACATGTTTTCTAAACTCCGTAGGGAGATACATGCTATAAACCATGAATACAAGTGTTTTTCCAACTGTATTCTATCATGATATATTATTTCCTAAGTTTGCCTACACTGCCAATATTTCTTAATCATGACCCATTAGTCACTTGCGAGTGAACGGGAATATTGTGGATAGATCTATCGGGGTGTGACGACTCCCGTTGGTGTGCCTATACTTTTGGTACCAATAGCACTATATTTGATTATAATGGGTAACTTTGGCAAGTTACCTTTCATGAGGGCTTAGGTTCCTCCCCAATGTCACTACGGTGATTTCATGTTAACGTGTTGGTGTTATGAGCTTAAATGAATAATATTGGTTTACTATGAAAATTTGTAATGCAATTACAAATATTTACAAACTATGGGTTGAAAACACGTAACCCCTCTTGAACTTGAATTCAAACTATTATAACTAAAACCTGATAATTTCAACTCAACTTTGTGTTTGACCTTTTAGCATGTTTATCCAAGGAAATTGATTAGTCTATGTCACGTGAGTGGCATTTGGACTTGAGGACTACCAAACTTGTTATCAATCCAAACTTTATGTTTTTCAAAATGTATTTTGGTACTCTCCTATTTTGTTAAAACTTCTGATATAATAACGACAGAATAACTACATTTACCAAAACGAGAATGTCTCTTTTGAGTCGTTTTCTATGATTATGACTGTTGATTCATGAAGTAATACCTCAAATTAGCTTTCGCTGCTATATGTCAAATATGGGGGTGTTACAAAATTTCTCAGGTCTTGGGCTCCTAGACAAAACATTCAAAAGTTTTGAGCTCAAGACGATGGCTTACAGTTAATTTAGACTGTAACCCGGACCCAAATATTAGGGGAGTGTACGCTTCAGTGCACTTACTCTAAAATAGAAGAGAAGTATTCTATCATGGTTTTTAAAAACCGTTGAACATAATTTTTTAAAAATAACTTTCAATGTCAATTTGTTTACAATATAATTTGTGATATCTTTCCACAATAAGTGGTATTTGTCAAATTTGTGTGTTCAACACTCCCTTTCTAAAATAAGTTTAAAAACTGCGATATTAATTTTTCTTAAAATGTCATATTTATGTAGATCAAGTTTGATGGGGAGCTTTTAAAACCAAAAGCCTTTTAATGTTTTATGGGTACATCTCATAAATGTCAATTTTATGTATCCAAAAACATTTTGTGAAATTAAAATGTGGAAACTATAATGTCAATTAATAATATACATTATTCACTAAGGCATCTCACTCTGTCTTCAACATATTTGTGGTGTCATGTCATTTTTTTCCTTGTAATGTCAAGTTTTAAAAATTAGTGGTATCCCACATACTGTGTTGAAGGGGGGCTATCAAAAAAATGAATTCATGCAATATCGTGGTATAATTTTTCTCTTCATGAAAATTTTCATGTCTTAAATTTTAATCAATTGGTATTTCAAATACTAAAAGATTTATTATTTTAAATAAGGGGAGAAAATGTGATTAAACTATGATATAGAAGAATGTGATCTTTAAGATTTCAAGTGCAACTCTTTCCTTCATGTGCAAAACAATTTCGAATCTCAGAGCACATGTGTAGGGGGTATTTCAAAATGTCTGTATCAAAGGTTTTATGGTTCGATCTCTATACCCAACAACCAATTAATCTCACGACGTCGATGAAGTCATAAGGTGGTTAAGGTTAGGTATAAGTCCTATGATCCAACCAGAACCAGAGGGATCTACCCATGGATATTCCATAGTTAGAATAGAAGTCCATAGGTATGATTGGAGAAGAATGAGAATAAAGGAATAATGCCGACTAAGATTGAGCTAACACTGGAACAATCACAACAAGGTGTTAGTGATGACGTCTTGGTAAGCATTGAAGGGGTTGAAGAATTAAAAAGAAATGTATGGATAAAGGGTGAAAAGAAAAAAGCCCTCCACACAACTTAGGCAGAAACCGAGTCAATACATAATCTATCAAAATCACAAAGATGATTGTTGGTATTGAAGAAAGCCGTCATGGACCCAGTGATGCAATGCACAACCCTTCCCAGCCATTCAAGTTTCTCTCAAAAGAGAATTATCTTATTTGTCACGGAGATACACACGTTATCTATTGACATCTCACTCCGAGATTGTTGATATTGAATAGGTGGCAGTCAGCTCCAGCCTTCGAGTACTAAAACCAAAGTGCACAAATCGAGTCTAGAGCCAAGAGAGATCAAATTATAAGTCTCATTAGGACACAATCCATGTATAACACTTGTTTTTTACCTTTAAACAACATTTGGTAACAAAGAGTCCTACGCATTATCCTTGAGATCTTTCCAGAACATTCAGAGTGATACTGTTTAGTATTCACAGTGACGAATGGAAATCCTTCTAGAGTCAACCTCAAACAGCTCTGCGGCAGGTCACTTGCAAGATTCTATATGAATCAAGCTTGTGTTAACTGGATATTGATTTTGGTCCAGTAAATGAATTGACGACTTAATCAGAATGATAGTAACTATCTGATTCACTCTTACCATGTTGTCTACTTTGAGACGTTCCGGTAATGAGAACAAGCAAGCATGGTGAATCTAATACATCTGTGTTAGAAAATCCTACGCTTTGAGCTGGAAACCCTGTCAAGGAGATTATTTGAATCTACCTGATCACAGGTATAGTATTTATACTATAAAACGGGGAACCGGTGGTTATCGCAACCTAAAATCGACGAATGACAAAGACATTTCGTCCATATCTGCTGTTTATCACTAACATTTAAATGCATGTACAAACGTCGGCATTGCAGCCCCATTCCAGTTAAGTCGGATTCAACACCACATGCTCATACCCAAGCTTTAAAAGTCAATTATTCAACGTCAAGACTGTTACTCCTGAACAAGAATGTAATCGGTCAAAAAGCATAAGTTCATGTCAAATTCAGTAACTATGATAATCACGAACTTCCTCATCATCAAAGAACTTCAAAGTCAAATCAAGAATCATCTTCTGAGCAGATTGTTAACCAAAGAAACATTCGATAGAGGAGATTGTTAGCCTTGATGAAGAAAAGGAGGTTGAAAGATTTCAAGACAAGTACGAGCATGTCAGTCAAGAGCACAAGTTGATCAAGAAAGTTAAATCAAGATGATTCAAGTCAAGGAGATGATGCAAGATGAAAGATCTCAAGAACTCAAAGTCAAAAGATGAAGGCTTAAGATCAAGATCACATAAACGACACTGAAAGAATATTATTAATCGTCTTAAGCATGAATGAACAAAGCCATTATAAACAAGAAAAGACAAAGACACGACCAAAGAAGGCAAAGCTCAAACGTCATATCTTCAACATTAGGGAAGATAAAGTCAAATCAAGATGACCTCCATCAAGAACGTCAACATTGGGGAGATCAAAGAAGACCTCAACATTGGGGGAGATTGTTAGCCTTATTTTTATATAAGTCGAACAAGAATGTTATCGGTCGTCTTAGTTGTAATTAGTGTTGTTATGTAATAGGCTAGTCAGGTTAAATGGGCTTGGACTTTAAGCTAATATTGTCCATGTTTGGGGATCAAAGCCCAAGATAAACCAAGCTCGGCCCAAGATAGAATCCCATACGCCATCTAGTAGGCTAAAGGTATAAATAGGACCCTCTCCACACATAGAGAGGGTGTTGGTTACATTTGTATATGTTTCCTCTCAAGCTAATATTTCTCTCTTTGTTTCTCTCTCTAGTTTCTCTCTCCACTTTTCTTCTTGCTTATTTTGTATGTTAGAGCTTATTGGTAGTGCTTATTAGTTGTGTTTGGATCTTAGTTATTTGGGATAACATGTGGTATCAGAGGCAGGTTAACCCAAATATATAAGATCTAAACACAACTAATAAGCACTACCAATAAGCTCTAACATACGAAATAAGCATAGAAAGAAAGAAAGAAAAGTAAAGAGAGAAACTAGAGAGAAAAACAAAGAGAGAAAGATTAGATTCGGAGGAAAGACATACAAATGTAACTAACACCCTCTCTATGTGTGGAGAGGGTCCTATTTATACCCTTAAGCCATAAGTGGCGTGTGGGCTTACTACTTGGGCCGGGCTTGCCTTATCTTGGGCTTTGAGCCCGAAACACGGAAAATATTAGCTTAACGTCCAAGCCCGTTAATCCCGACTAGCCTATTACATTACAAGACTTAGGTGTTGTTTGTTTATTAAGAGGCTCTGAATCTGGCTCGCACATCTGAATCTGAATCTGAGGCGTAAATGTTTGAATCTGAATGAAATAATATTGTTTGTTTTTTGTAAAAAAAGTGTCTGAATGATATTAATATATAACAGTTTCATTCTTATGATACATAAACGATTATAAACATTAAATAGAACAATTGAGCCATCGAACTAACACAACCTATCAACATATAAATAATTATTTGTGTTAAAACAAAACATTCAAGGATATTGTGTCGCACTTTAATCTCGTAAATTAATCGTATATTGTTGGTATATTATATTCTCATGTTGTTAAATATCTTCGTCATTTCTTAAAACTATCACTATCAATTAATTTGAGATGATAAAATTATGAACAAAGTAATATCTTAGAATATGTTTAACATTGTCATGTAACATTTAAAATATTTTTGAAGAAAAAGAATTCATGTTAATACTCAAAATATGCATGTTACTATTTAATTGAAAAAAATAGTTATATATTATTATTAGTTGAAATACTCTTATCTTAACTTTGAGCATTTTTATCATCATATTAGCATATTTAACAAATTTTTATTTTGAAAAAAATAACGAAGTAATTCTCTCTAAAGCGTATTATCAATACGAATGGAAAAGAAAAGAAAATATATAATATAAAATAAAAAAAGGAACCAAAGAAAGAAACAAAGAAAAATAAATAAAGTAAAAAAGCTAATAGAAAGAAAGAAAAAAAGGAAGAAAAAAGTGAAAACACATTAAGAGGTAATAAGACTTCCCCTCTCCATCTTGTTGGGTAAGAGGTTTCAGCCTCTGATCGCCTCTGAACGAGAATAAAAAAACAAACGCACTTAATGACTAAAATGTCTGAACGCGTCTGAACGAGACAGATTAAGAGGCTGTTAAGAGGTATCTTTTAAAAAACAAACACCACCTTAATCTAAACAAAGACGACCGTAAACATTCTTGTTTGACTTATAGAAAATAAGGCTAACAATGTATGAATCCTGCGGTTTGACCCATGAAGACCGTGATTTGGTTTATGAAGACCGCAATTTGATACAGGTAAGGCGATTTGAGCCGCGCAGTTTGACAGATATCAGGCGGTTTCGGCCTCCCGATTTAATAGATATCAGGCGGTTTGAGCCCCACGGTTTGACAGATATCAAGGGGTATAAGCCCCGCAGTTTGACAGATTTCATGCAATTTGATATAGGTAAATCCGAGAGTTTGACTACAATTCAGGCGATTTGAGCATAATGCCACGCGATTTGAACAGAAACTCAAGCGGTTTGAGCAGGCGGTTTGAGCAAGGCATTCACGCGGTTTGAGCTATACAAGAGGCAATTTGAACAAGTTTATAAGGCGGTTTGATAAAACTCAAATCCCGCAATTTGACCTAATGAGTCACGCGGTTTGAGTTATTTCCACGCGATTTGAGCTCACTTAGCTAGGCAATTTAACAACATTTAAGATGTTGTTTGATCATTTGAATGTCATTTCAATCCGTGCATCAGGTGGGCATGTGAGTGATTTTGGGCTTTAAATAAACAAGGTAATCATAACATCAACACCAAAGCAACACACAACACTTAATGCTATAACGATCCTATATATAAGATTCACTAAAACAACAAATGGCTATGGATTTAGATTATGAATGACAAGTGATCACGGAGTTGATTTTGTATCCCTTATTTGAGATTGGAGTGGGTTTTACGAAGGCGTCTACTTATTTTATCATTGAGACTTCCTTCTACTTTCTATCCCTTTTCTTTAAACCCCCTCTATTGATTGATGATTTGCTTGAACATATATAGCTTATGATTGAGATTTGGATTATATAGTTTCCAGTAGTCGGGGTGACTGGTTGAAGACCTGGATAACTATAACTTAAAGAGTTACGTTATAGTACTTTGTGTCACACGCAGATGCAAATGTGGATAGTTTCAGGAGGTGTGGTATTTCTTATACTTTTAATGTTGGGTATAGGGTACTTAGAGATTTAATCTTGCACCGTTCTTTAATCAACAACACTATAAGCTTAAGTAACAAATTTGGGGGGATTGTACTTCAGTTTCAAGTTTGGTATATCTGGTTTACTTCCCTGTGTGGTCACAATAGATAGCCGATAGAATACGAGGTTTGTAAGTAGCCAGAGAGTTTAAAAGGTTGAGATGTGATCAGCAACTCTCACGGGATATTATTGTGCTATTAAACGACAATGGTACTTCACAATCTAAGCAAAATTTTCAAAGTTCTTCAATGACGTTGATAAATTTTCAAGATTTATGCTTACAACGAGAACTTCTCGAGTATGTGGACGTACACGACGATGATGCTTCCGAGAGTTCGTAACCATATTGAGGGAAAACCGTATACATGGTGTGGTTATTCGGGTTAATAAAAAGGGCTATAAGCATATAAACTATTGGTTTGGAAGATTCGTGTTGGGTATTATGGTCTTTACTTTATCCGATTGGTTAGTGTGAAGTATTTTGCATACGTGAGAAGAATTGTTGTTGATTTCTTGCATGTTCCCTTGAATGGATATTCATCAAGACTTAATGACATGAAACAGTATAGAAGTAGTTCTATTTGGTGTGGTTGGCTTCTACTTCTACTTCTCTGCTTCTCATTTACTGTTCTACTTCTGCTTCTTCTTCTACGAAGCTACATCAAAGTTTTAGAATCTGCTTAAGATACTGATGTTGGTTTGGGGGGAAGCTGATTTAGAAACTTTGTCAAAAAGGAGTCTATGAAGAAAGATTTTCAAGACATGTTACATGGATTGGGGAGAAGTTAATCCAACTCATGCATACTACAATGGTTCATGTACAGGTCAAGACACTGAAGATCCAAGCTAGAGTATAAGTATCAAGACCGAAAGAACTCAGATGACATCTTCAGCATTGGAAGTGCTTTAGAAGACTTTATTTTATTGTATTCGTACTTGTTAGGAACATTGTAAATGATTTCATATGTCTACATATTGGGGGATGATTGTTAGCCTTAAAATATGTAGATTGATACGGAATTATAATAATTTACTATAGGCATGACGCATAAGGACTAATAATGTCTAGTTATGATAGATAGATGTTACTTAGCCAATAAATACCCTCCTATACTTCCATAGAAGGATGATGACTTATTTTGTAGCAAAGAAAGTGTGTGTTTTCCTCCTCATTCTCCCTAAAAACGCACACACTCTCCCCATCTCTTTCTCTCTCTAATCTAATATAACTTACATTCATTTCTATCCTCCCCGATCTCTAGATCTACCTAGTTAGTGAATTCTTAATGTTAACAAAAAGGTTAGCCACATTCGCAAAAATTTACGTATTACTACATAGTCGATGAGTATTGATTTTAGGGGTGTAATTGAGTCAATTTGAGCTTGTTAGGAACACGAAAAGTGTCAGTCACTTCCATTATATCGTTAGATAGCTCGTATAGCAATATTTAGAAACTAAAAAAATCTAGTAAGGCCCAAAGCCTATTATAAACCCACTAAGGGTCTATATGGCCGGCCACTCTAGGATATAAATACCCCTCTCCACACCTGGGAGAGGGTTGGTTGTTCACTTTTCTCAATTTCACTAATCTAAGATTTCCTTTTCCTTTCTCTCTCTAGAAGTGTTCACCCATCCTTTCTCTCTCTAGTTCTTCATTCATTTGTATGTGAGATTGGATAAACCAATATTCTTCAATTGGTATCAAGAGCCATGGGGTGATTAAGCTTGGTTTTGTGTGCGTTTTTATTTCTACTAGTGCGTTTGGTTCGAACATAATACAAAAGAGTTCATCTTTTGTGTGTTCTAATACCATAAAGATTAGTACTTTCTTATTTGTTTTCTTAGTATAGGATAGTTGTACAAGAAAATCTTTGGAAAAACTCAAAAATCTTCATCTTTTTGTTGTTTTTGGTTCGAAAAAGGGTTTTGGGTACAAGAATCTTGATTTCAAATTTTTTGTGTTACAATCCATAAAGTTTGTGTTTTTAAGGTTCTCCTAGTCTTAGAATAGCAAGAAGTACAAGTGAATTTAAGTAAAAACGTCAAAAATTATGTTTTTAAGTGATTTGAGGTGTTTGAAGACAGCTTTTTATACACACTATTTGAATTCGGCGATTTATACATATTGAATTCGGCAATTTATACGTTGTTCGGCGATTTATACGTGTTTGATTTCGGTGATTTATACGTATTGAATCCGGCGATTTATACGTTTAGGTATAAGGCGATTTATATGTGTGTAATTTTGGCGATTTATGCATGTTTAGAATCCAGCAATTTATACGTTAGAAAAATCCAACGATTTATACGTGGGTTAAAATCCAGCGATTTATACCTAAGATAAAATCCAACGATTTATACCATTTTCAATCCGGCTATTTATACATTTTTCTTAAGGTGATTTATACGTTACACTTGGGTGACTTATACATTTACCTTTGGAGATTTATACATTATTGCCTTGGAGATTTATACAGTTTTTCTGTGATTTGTAAAATCCCATGAAGTATTCAATTATTTTCTTGGTTTTATCAAGAATTGTAAAATTGATAGGTGTAAAATACACATATTTGTTTATACTTCAAAAGGCCCAAATAAGCCCAAAACACAGTGAAAATGGCAAAATATGCTTGGTTTGTGTTTGTATGTGTGCAGGTACGGATATATCAAAAATCACAAGAAAACCGTCAAAAACGGGCAAACACGGACACGAGGAACGGAAGAGCACAAAAGAAGCCAGAGATGCAAAGCCAAAGCAAGGAAAAGTCAAAAAGTCAAAGCTGTGGTCAACCTTCAGTCAAATTGGTCAAACCTTGGTCAACAAAAGTCAACCATAAAAGGACAAAAACTACAATATTACCATTTGAGTCCCTCAAGTTTCTATATGTGACAAAACGGTCCATTATGAATTTAATGGGGCCTTAAACCCCTTTAATACCCTTTCCCGGATATAAAGGCGCAGTTAAAAACCAATTACCTTGCCACATTACCCTTTTTATAAAACCACAAGGGCCATTCATGCCATTTTTTAAAAGTCCTTTTAACACTACACTTTTATAAACCAAACACAAGGGCCAATTTTGCCAATATCCCAAAGTTCAAACGACTTTTACCCCTTTCAGTTAAAACATGGCGGGAAAGTCTGTTTTACTATTCATGCTTCTTCCTCAATTTACCCAATATAAAATCAAAGGGCTTTTGGAAATTGAGGGTCAATGACGATAATTCAAGGGCTCTCTTACAAGATGGCAGGGAGAAATAAGTCAAATCAAGAGCTCTTATTGGTTCTCTTAAGCTATCAAGCCGCGTGGATGTAGAGAAAGTACAAGGAGTGATGGATTTTGCTCTTGAAGCACTCACAAAACTAGCACAAGCTGTCACATCAAAGGAATGACAGCTTGGCTATCCGTGTGACTTCCACTTGATCAAACGGCTAAGAATCATTCTTCAATGATTAATAGATTGGATGGTGATGATTGAAAGGAGCTTGGGAAGCAAGGCAAGGCCTAGAATCTTCATCAACAGGCTATAAAGAGCCCCTATAAATACCCTCACCTCTCATACACATAGGATCTCTTTTTCATGTAATTTTTCTTTTAAGTAATTTAGCTTATGAAGTTTTTAGTTTAAATGTAATTTTCATTTTAAATTTCTTGTAATCTGATTTGATCATTAATAAAAATTCAATTTAGTTTTCATCACATTGTTTTCAAATTATAAGCTCTCATTTCCTCAAGTTTAAATTACTCCTACTAATAAGCTTCAAATAAGCTCTCAAAAGCTCTTATAAGTCTATAAGCTCATAAGAGAGTTTAATTCAGTCTAATATCTACTTAGCCTTAAAAAACAGCCTAATTACCTTAGCTTATGGATTTTGGACTTTTGGAAGGGGATTCAAAAATGGAAGGAATCCCATGGACTAATACTAGCTTATCTATTTGGATAAGCTAGAGCTTGTAGCTGTTCTGTTAAGCTGAAGCTTGTGGTTAGTTTTCTTTTATATTCCTTTTATCCTTTAATTCCTAGTCTCAATATTGCTTAAGTGGTTTACTACTTGGTTAAATTTGCTTATTTGCTTATTAATAGTGCTTATCTTATTGCCTATTTGTGATTTATATTATTACTTAGTGCTTAATCATCATCTGTTTTTAGCTTAACTATTTTAGATCATAGTTTGTTTTAAATTCTGTCCTAAAACCATTAAAAGCCAAAAAAAAGTAGTTTAGCTTAAATTCTTAGATATAGCTTATTTGATTAATGAAAAATGTTTGTTAAGCTTGTTAAAAGCTGTTAGTTATCTGGTAATTAGAATTAGATCATTAGATCTTAATATAATAAGTTTTTCAAATCTGTCATGGACCTAAAGGGGTGTTTGGGTTAACCTTATTTGACCTAAAAAAGTCAAAGGTTTTTGTGCAAATCATTTGAGACAGCTTTGATTTCATTTAAAAACATTAGGAAAAGAGTTTTCACAAGTTAGTTTTTAAAATTAAAATAGTTTGAGCTTATTTCTAGTGTGCCAGCACCAGGGTACTAATTCCCTTCTTCTTTGTTGGTGAAAGTTTGATCCAAGCCTTGGAAGGCTTGGATTTGGTTTGCTAAGAGTTTTTGCACTCTATTTGAGTTTGTTAAATGCAGTAGTAACCACAAGGTTACTTGCATTTTTGTTCTTGCACTCTTGTCAAATGCACCAGCAGTACCTAAGTAGTTACCACTGTTGTCATTTTTGATTCATTTTAGCTAGTAATTTTAAGATTTAGGTTCTTAAATTCAGTAGGATTTAAGTTTTCTTATAGCTTAATATAGAGTAGCTTTTATTTTGCATTTTCTTGCTTAATTTCTAGATTTAAGTTGCTGTCAAAAGTCATTAAAAAGCCTAAAAAGCCAAAAACAGTAGGTAGTTTAAGTAGCTTATTAAGTTTTGATTTCCAGCTTAAGGTGTTTGATCTTATGATCTAAATTAGTAGTTAAATA
>BQNB010115295.1:0-21587 GCA_026074375.1 Tanacetum coccineum
TTTAAGGGCTTAAAATTAAGCCCAAAAAGTTGTCCCTAGGCTGTTTGCTTGACAGATTTAGCTTATAGCTTATTTGCTGTTTCTGCCATTTCTAGTTTTTTATCCTTGCTTTTTTTTTGAATGTGCTTATTAGGTGTAGGTTGATATTTTTTTTGCTTATCTTGTATTATCCTTAGCTTAATTGTGTTTTAAAAAGCAAACAGTTAAGCTTATTTAGTCCTTAGTGTAAAATAGCCCATCTGTCAGCTTATTTAGCCCTTTTCCCAGCTTATTTTTAAGTTGTATAAAAAGTCACTTTTTTAAAGTTTAATATTTTAGCTTATTTTACAAGTTTGCAAAAAGAAAAGTTTCAAAAAGTAAAAACTGGGAAAGTGGGAAGTTGAGGGTGAGCAAGGCTCGAACCCTCAACCTCAACCAACCTCTACCCGTTTTCACACACACTCTTTACCGCTGCGCCCTTGGGACTTTTTCGTTATAAGTCCCAAGTGGTTTGTATTTAAAAGCTTTTTAGCCCTTAAGCTTTTCAGCCCTTTTGGGCTTATTTACGGCTTATTTATAAGCTGTTCGTCCAAGCTTTTATTTTTCTTGCATCCAGCACTGTTTAAACTACTTTCCACCATTTTTTCAGATTTTTCCCATTAAGTTTACTATTTTTTATTAATTTTTCTTTTCAAAACAGTTTTAAATTCATAATAAATTATTAAAAAGTCAAAAAAATATAATTCTTTTTTTCAAAATTTTCTTTTATCATTTAGCACCTAGAAAAATTAGATTTGCATTCATAGGTTTAAAATTTCAAAATTTTGTTTTTTAAAGAACGGGTTTCGACCCCGTTCTCGTTTTTAGGTTTAAATCCCTCGTTTGCTTTCGTTTTTAGGTTTTCCTTATTTGTTTTTGCATTTTAATCGTAGAATTAGAAATCCCAACCTAAAAATCATTAACCATTCAAAAACGCGATCACAAACGTTCTCGATCTTCAATTCACACCTCGTTGGGAGAACGACCCGGGGAGATTTTTGAGGGATTTTGTTTTGGATAGAAACGAATCTTTTAAAAGCTTCTCGGAATACTTTAGCCTTATTATTTATATATTTATTATATATTTATATAATTAAAGGGTTGAATTAACTACGATCATTTTGGCGCCGCTGCCGGGGAGGTGTAAAAGATTATCGTTTCGTTTGAAGATTAGTTTTTGAAGACCCTTCCCTCGTGAAGTTATCATTCCCGTTTGTGAATATTTTCTTTATTAAAAATATAAAAAATACAAAAATATTTTTCATTTTATTTTATTAGTATATATATAATATAAAAAAAATCAAGAAAAAATCAAAAACATAAAAACATTGTCCTTAATCAAGAAATAAAATCCATCATCAATATAATGCTTGCATCTTGAGCATTATCATAATAAGTTCCCAAACAAAAGATTCAAAACTTGCCTTTGTGTCACTTGTGACGTACGACTCACCTTTAAAAGTTTAACAAACTATAAGAGGGGTATAAGGAGGGTTGTTCCGAGGAACTACAACCCTAAAGGAGAAAGGTTTTTAATAGCTTCGCGCTTTCCTACTCTTCCGCTCCTTTGTGCATTTTTCTTTTAAAGAGCTACCGTGAAGCTTGTCGATTATTGGTTTAAGTTATTCGATCTCGTTTCTCCATTAAAATAAATTGTGAAATTATTGAAAAACCAAAAATATTTTTCTTTTATTTTCTCTTAATTTCTTTTTAGTGCATGCGCACTCGTTCTTCTTCTAATCTCGTTGGTAATTCTTCTTCTAATCCAACCACCACAAACCCGAAACGTCGTAACCGTAGACATTCAAAACAACCTTTCTCTCTTGAAGAATCACCCATAGTTACGATGGCCGATCAACGTACTATGGCGGAATTGCTCTGTGCACCCACCGAGGGTTATGCGGAGGCAATCGTGGTTCCACCAATTCTCGCTGAGCATTTCGAGCTCAATTATAGTCTCATCAATATGATGACTTCAGACCAATTCTCCAGACTCGAGAAAGACAATCCTCATGACCACATCCGTTGGTTCAACAAAATAACATCGACAATTAAATACAAGGATGTGCCAAACTCGGCAATTAAGCTTATGCTTTTTCCTTTCTCTCTTGCGGGGGCAGCCCGTCGTTGGCTTGAAAAAGAACTCCCCCCCGTTCTATTCTCACTTGGGAAGATCTTGTTTCCAAATTCATCAATGAATTCTTTCCTCCCTCAAGAACGACAAATCTCCGAAATGAGATTTCCAACTTTCAACAAAAGTTTGATGAATCATTTCATGAGGCATGGGACCGTTACAAAGATCTCCTTCATGCTTGTCCTCATCATGGTTTCACCGAATTGCACCAACTTGATACTTTCTACAATGCCTTGAACCCGGTCGACCAAGATTCCTTGAATTCTGCCGCCGGTGGCAACCTCTTGGAAAGACGGACTCAAGATGTGTTGAGAATTATCGAAAACAAATCCAAGGTCCGCAATTCACGAAACAAATCGATTGTTTCTCAAGTGAAATCAAGTGATGGTAATTCTTCTTCTTCCGATATAGCCAAACTTACTCATGCAGTAAATCAGCAAACGAGTGCTGTGACTACCGCTATGACGGCTATTCTAAAACAATTTCAAGCAACCCCACCTCCAGCTTCCGTAAAGGCTGTTGAGGAGATTTGTGTTACGTGCGGTGGTGCTCATCCTTACTATCAGTGTCTCGCCGCCGATGGCAACACTTTCCTGGAATATCGGGATAATATTCAAGGATACGTTGCAGCAGCCGCGGGTAACTACAATCAGGGTAATTCTGGTTATCGTCCTCCGGGTGTGGCTAATCAAACAAGACCACCGGGTTTTGTTCAACAAAACGGGCAAAATAATCAAAACCGTTTTAGCCAACCTCAAGGATATAACCGAGGAAACAATTTCAATCAAAATGCAACTTATCAAGCTCCAATTCAACAAAACCAAAGTGTTCCTTTAAGTGAGTTGGAAAAATTTAAGAAAACAAATGATGTTAATATGAAAGCCATGCAAAACCAAATTAACAATGTGAAAAATGAGTTAAGGAATGAAATGCAAAATTCGATTCAAACTTCAATGTCAAATCAAACTAACGAGCTTAAGAACATGATGGCAAGCTTCTTTCAAATGAACACCGCTTCTACCTCGGGTACGGGATCTCTCCCTAGCAACACCGTTGCTAACCCGAAGGGTGAATTGAAAGCCATTACCACTCGAAGTGGTCTTGTTCTTGATGGACCTTCCGTTCCTATGCCTCCTCCATTCATTAATCCGGAGGAGGATGAACGTGTAGAGGAGACTTTAACGGACCCGGAACATGGTGAGTTTACCATTAAGGTCCCACCTCCTCTTGTCCAAAAAGCTAAACCTCCTTCTCAAAGAAACTATGTGGTTCACCAAAGGGATCCTCGTCACCCTCATATCCCTTATCCGTCAAGAATGAACCAAGAAAAACAAAAAGAAAAAGATGAAGTCCAAATCCACAAATTTTGGCACATGTTTAAACAACTTCACATCAATATCTCTCTTGTCGATGCTTTGATTCTAATCCCGAAATACCAAAAAATGCTTAAGTCTCTCCTTTCCAATAAGGAAAAACTTATAGAATTGGCAAATACACCCCTTAATGAAAATTGCTCAGCGGTCATCCTAAAGAAGTTACCCGAAAAACTCGGAGACCCTGGGAAATTTCTCATTCCGTGTAGTTTTAATAAGCTCAAGTGCAAGGCCTTAGCCGATCTAGGTGCTAGCATCAACTTGATGCCACTCTCGGTGTGGAAAAAGTTAGGTTTACCCGAGCTTATTTCCACCCAAATGACTCTTGAACTTGCTAACCGGGAGATTTGCACTCCGGTTGGAATTGCAAGAGATGTCTTTGTTCCGGTTGGAAAGTTCACATTCCCCGCTGATTTTGTCATCGTTGATTATGAAAGCGATCCTCGAGTCCCCGTCATCTTGGGAAGACCATTCTTACGGACCGCTCATGCTTTGATTGACGTTCACGGAGAAGAAATGATTCTCCGTGACGGTAATGAAAGATTAACCTTGAATATGAGACATGACACTTCAAGCTATTCAACCCAACCTCATCAAGAATCAATCAACATGATTGATGTCTATAATGTTTCACATGAGGAATATCGTGAAGATTTGTTTGCAATAAATCATCAAAGTGGCAATCCCACTTTTTCTTCTCATACCGATTTAACTTCACCGAAAGTTATCAATCAATTGAATGGCAATCCCACTCTAATTCGGAACCCGTGACCAAGTCTTCTTCTTCTTCCCCCACACTTACTTCCATCGAAGAAAGTGATTTAATTGATTTAAATATCTCTTAATCACTTTAAAAATCAATTTTAAAGGCTTAAAGGGGTGTTTGGGTTAAGGGGTTAAAATGGGTCAAACTGGTATAAAAACCATTTGGGTCATCTAGCATACTTTAACAAGTATTTTTTAATAGTTTTAGTCAATTTTTATAAAGTTTTTAAAGTTAAAAATTTGTTTTTGAGTCTTTCCTATTTGGTTTTCAAAACTATTGTGACATAACAGTTTTCATTAGCTTATTTGATTAAGGTTTTCAAAACTGGTTTTTATGCATTGTTCTTTTGTTGTTTTAAGTGTTCAAATGCAGTAATACAAGTGTATTTTATTTTAGCCTTTGTTTTATTCAAATATGTCAAGTTTTTGTTAAGTGTCTTTAGTTTAAAAACAACTTTTCAATTTTGAGGTCCTTAAAATTGTTTTTAGCTTTTTAAATCTTGAGCATAAGCTCATTAGGAGTCAGTCTCAATCTGTTTCAACTTAGTTTTCAATTTGAAGCTTATTTCCCAGCTTATTTTTAGGCCTGCTTATTGCTAGTTGTCTTTTTAATGCTAAAAAAAGTGAACTCAGTGTGACTAGCCATTTTCAGTTAGCTTTTTCTTAGTGTGTTTAAGTTACAAACCCTTTTCCAGTTGGTGTTTTAGATAGCCCTTAAGCCAGGCTTTAAGCTCATATACCCCATTAAGCCATAAGGATCCTTTAAGGGCTTAAAATTAAGCCCAAAAAGTTGTCCCTAGGCTGTTTGCTTGACAGATTTAGCTTATAGCTTATTTGCTGTTTCTGCCCTTTCTAGTTTATTATCCTTGCTTATTTTTGTTTGAATGTGCTTATTAGGTGTAGTTTGATATTTTTTTTCTTATATTGTATTTTCCTTAGCTTAATTGTGCTTTAAAAAGCAAACAGTTAAGCTTATTTAGTCCTTAGTGTAAAATAGCACATCTGTCAGCTTATTTAGCCTTTTTCCCAGCTTATTTTTAAGTTGTATAAAAAGTCACTTTTTAAAGTTTAATATTTTGGCTTATTTTACAAGTTTGCAAAAAGAAAAGTTTCAAAAGGTAAAAACGGGGAAATTGGGAAGTTGAGGGTGAGCAAGGCTCGAACTCTTATCCTTAACCAACCTCTACCCGTTTTCACACACACTCTTTACCGCTGCGCCCTTGGGACTTTTTCGTTATAAGTCCCAAGTGGTTTGTATTTAAAAGCTTTTTAGCCCTTAAGCTTTTCAGCCCTTTTGTGCTTATTTACGGCTTATTTATAAGCTGTTCGTCCAAGCTTTTATTTTTCTTGCATCCAGCACTGTTTAAACTACTTTCCACCATTTTTTTTTTCAGATTTTTCCCATTAAGTTTACTATTTTTTATTAATTTTTCTTTTCAAAACAGCTTTTAATTTATAATAAATTATTAAAAAGTCAAAAAAATATAATTCTTTTTTTCAAATTATTTTTTATCATTTAGCACCTAGGAAAATTAGATTTGCATTCGTAGGTTTAAATTTTCAAAATTTTGTTTTTTAAAGAACGGGTTTCGACCCCGTTCTCGTTTTTAGGTTTAAATCCCTCGTTTGCTTTCGTTTTTAGGTTTTCCTAATCCATTTTTGCATTTTCATCGTAGAATTAGAAATCCCAACCTAATAATCTTTAACCATTAAAAAACGCGATCACAAACGTTGTCGATCTTCAATTCACACCTCGTTGGGAGAACGACCCGGGGAGATTTTTGAGGGATTTTGTTTTGGATAGAAACGAATCTTTTAAAAGCTTCTCGAAATACTTTAACCTTATTATTTATATATTTATTATATATTTATATAATTAAAGGGTTGAATTAACTACGATCACCTGCAACATTTGGTTTATTTTCAAGAAAGTTTAGATGCAGATTCTCTTCAACTTTTCTGGTTTGAGAATTAAATACTCTGAAAGCTTTGTAAATTTACAGAGTACCCCACTAAAAACCCTTCTTCAGTCTTCCCATCAAATTTGCCTAAAGGGCCTAGGGTATTTAGGATAGTAACAAGACATCCAAAAGGTCTCATGAAACTTATGCTTGGTGGTCTGCCAATTATAAGTTCATAGGGTGTCTTGTTATGAGGCTTGGTCACTAAAACCCTATTCAGAACATAACAAGCAGTATTAACTGCTTCAGCCTAAAAGACAGTAGGTAGAAGTGAGTCTGCTAGCATAGTCCTAGCTGCCTCAATCAGAGTCTTGTTCTTTCTCTCAGCAACTCCATTTTGTTGTGGAGTTCTGGCAACACTAAATTCCCTTTTTATCCCTTTTAATCCACATAATTCATTCATTTCCCTGTTTTTGAATTCTGTCCCATTATCACACCTGATTACTTTAACCTTATGGTTTAATTGGTTTTCTATTTCTGTTATAAATCTCTTAAGAATCCCACTAGTCTCATCCTTAGAGGCTAAGAAGAAAACCCAGCTAAACCTACTAAAGTCATCAGTCACTACAAGGCAATATGTCTTATGGTTGATACTCCTAACAGATGTTGGACCAAATAAGTCCATATGCAACATCTGTAAGGGTTGGCTGATAGAGCTCACAAGTTTGGCCTTACAGGAGGCTTTGTGTTGCTTTCCCTTCTGACAAGCAACACAAGTATGGTCATTTTCAAAAATCTTTGAAGGAAGACCTCTTACAAGGTTTCCCTTCACAAGTTTATTCATTGTTTTAAAATTCACATGACCCAGCCTCCTATGCCATAATTTAGACTCATCAATTATGGCTTTTGCAAATAAACAAGTTAAATCTCTAGAAGGAACAACATTCTTTAAATCAAAGCTGTACATATTGCTTTGCCTAGGAACTCTAAGCAGTACTTGGCTTGCATCAAGTAGCTTAAAATTAGGAGACAAAACAAGACATTCAGTTTCAGTGAAAAGAACACTGTTTTTCTTGTCACACATTTGTGAGACAGAGAAAAGATTAAACTTTAGTTCTTTGACAAAAAACACATCTTCAAAGTCTAACTTATCTGTTCTTATCTTTCCTTTTCCTGTTATCTTACCACCTCTAGCACTTCCACTAAAGGCAACAAAACCTCCATCAATGTCTTGATAGTCAATAAGGAAGTCTTTGTTCCCTGTCATGTGCCTGGAACATCCACTGTCAAATATTCATTTGTTCTTCAAAGCTTGTTGTGGATTTCCCTACACAAAAGTAAGAGAGTCAGTGTCTCTTGGGGACCCAAGCCACTACTGACTTGAGTCTGCCTTGTGGATCTATATAATTTACTCTTTTTGAGACCCATGATCCACTATTATCTTTGGAGACATTGTTTAATCTGTGTTTTTAGGTCTCCAAACACAACCTGCTGAGGCCTTAACAATAGTGACCCCATTTCCCTTAACAGCACTAACTGCTGTTTGCCCAGCAGTATTAACACCATTTACTCTGACAGTATTAACTTTTTCATTTGAAATCCTGGTATTTGGTGTTGTTGATTTATAAAAAGACCTTCTAATAGGTGAATGAGACTTATGAAAAGCATTTGTTCTTAATTTTGAAACATTCACTCTATTTGTATGGGTAGCAGTATTAACTGGTCTGAATGTACTAGTTGATGTTGTTGCTCTTAGAGAGCTTTTCTTGGCAGTACTAACTGGTACTTTTCCAGACCTTGTTAAGACTGCAGATGGAACAAATTTATTTTGATGATTTATTCTCTGAACATTATTCCAAACTGGTCTAATTTCCCTTTGACCAGTATTCTTTCCCATATTTTTCAAAACAGACTTTTTAGCCATTCTCTTTTCATGAAAATCACAGTCTTTTATTAGATGGCTGTAACTGCCATAAACAAAATAGGCTTTCTTTGTAGACCCAAATCCTAACCCTAGTTTTTGAGTCATTTTCCCATTCCAATCTCTTCTATCTACCTTAGGATTTTGAGTGGTTATCCTAGGTTTTTCAGCTTGTTTAGGTTTAACAGATTCATTCCTAGCATTAGTAAACTCAATCTTTTTAAAACTAGGTTTGTCTGTTGCTTGCAAATCATTAGATTGAAAAATATCCTCATCATCATCACTAACCTAATCTTCAATGATAACTCCACTAGGCCTAACAGATTCAACTCTAGGGCATTCGCATACACTAGTAATTTCAAGGTGTAGTGATACTTGTTTCAAACTTGAGACTACTAGGACTAGTCATTATTAGTTGTAGGCATATAACAGAAATCATCCAATCTTGCAAAATTATAGGTACAACAAGTGCGAGGCATGTAGTTCCCAGTTATTAGGGGAGGAGACGCATGATATCTATTATCCTTTTTGAACCTATCATTTTGTTTGATTGTTCATCTCCATAATTGAAATGACTTATCAAACTACACTATTAAACAAGTCATACTACTTGAATCATTTTCATCAGTTGATCTCCATATCCTAGACCAGTTTTTATCTTTAGAACTTATTTGATATTAATCAGTTTATTTAGTTTTAGAAGATGTTTAAACTGTTCTAGTTTAAGCTTTTTAAATCATGTTTTTCTCTTAAGGTTTCATCTAACTGATTTTTGTAGTTAGTGAAGCATTACTTTTGTCTTTTACTTAAATTCTAAGACTGCAATCTTTTCTTCATAGACAGCTTTATTTTTCTGATGAACAACTAACTGTGCCTCTACTGGATTCTAGGCCTAACTGATAAGCTATAATTTCTAGATTAGCCTTACTAAGAGTTTGTCGATGTTCATCAAACCGTTTTTAAAGTTTTTCATATGTTTTTACACAGTTTTTAGATAAGATTATACTGTGTGTCAGACACTAGGAGTTGAGTGTAGGCCATAAGAGCAAAACTCAGTTGGTTCATCTTGAGCTAATTAACTCCTGTCATATTCCCAGCCCATCTTGGACCATTAAGAGCATTGTCCTGAAAAACAATGCATCAAGATGGTCTCCACTGGTCAGTCCTTCTGTGTTCGGGCCCCCTGCTCTTATTCACTGCATTCTGATTCTTGTTCCCTTGATTTCTTGGTGCTCTACATTCCCTTGCAAAATGGCCCCTTCTATGACAGTTAAAGCATTCAACCTTAGTTTTATCAAAACCTACAGGTTCTTTGCCATTGAAGATTAACTTTCTTCCAGTCTTCTTATAAAATCGCTTAACCCTCATAGAAAGCATGGCCACCTGCCATTTAAGGTCCATTTCTTCCAAATCATCATGATCAATCTGCTCTAGGTCTTCATCATCCAGTTGTGGACTATTTGACTGATTAGCAAAGAATGAGAACATTAGATCATCAGTATATGATGATGAAGAGGCTTGTCCCTGAGAATTATGGCCTGATGCAGTAGAAACACCATTAGCAGTATTAACTTCATTACTGCTGCTAGTGTCTTCTGTAGAGAGAAAGGCCACATTCTGAGAGTTTGAAGATGATCCAGAGGAACCTTTGATATCAGCTTCAAATACTTTTAGGTTATTTTATAGATCGTCAATATCCAAATCATCTCTACCATCTTTGTTCCTCATAATCAAGGCTACATTGTTCCATGATAAAGGTAGAGCTCTTAAAAATTTCTAATTTGCATCTTTATTAGGAACAGCTACACCATAAACTTCTAGAAGGCTGATAAGTTTTTGAAACCTATCATATGCTTTATCTAAGCCTTCTGTGTCAGATACAAAAAAGTTTTCAAATTGTTGCTTCAAAATAGTCTTCTGCATCTTTTTAGATTCAACATTGCCACCAAATCTACACTTGATAGAAACCCACAGAGACTTTGCATCCTTTATTCCATGGAACCTCAGTTGATACTCATCAGGAATAGCCAAAAGCAAAATGCTTTTAGCTTTTCTTTCCCTTTGTCTTTGTAATAGCGCTTGAGCAGTCTTTGGAGGTACTTCAGTTTTAATACCTTTTTCATCAAGAGTTTCCACAAACTATAAGTTTCCCTGATACCAATTGTGGAGTCCGTTATGACCCCTTAGATCGTTATTAAGACTCATCTAGGATATAGTAACAATGATTAATAAACTTGCACAACGGAATAATAACACAGAAATAAGAGTTATTTCAAGGTTTTCTTTATTCACTATATCCCCAAGATCAAATAATCCTTGAGGCTAAAACTAACTAATACATAAACTAACTAATACACACACGCTTTATTTGGTGTGTCTAGACTCTCATTGAAGAGTTCTATGTTTCTGGATTCACTCTACCAGACACCTACCTCTCTTTATATATAGAGATACAAGAAACCCTAGAGTACACAGGAAGCTAAGTAATTTATCACATTAAGTCCTTGTTGTTTCATCTTTCTTCATTTATGCATATGTAGTTTTGTAATCATCAAATATGTAGATCTTAACAATCTCCCCCTATTTGATATTACAAAACTGTCTTCATGAATGAAACAATCTTCAATGCTTCCCATTGACTTAAGATCTTCTTGAACATGTCACCACACATAATAAGCTGCAAATCATATCTCTGTAGTCTTCTTCCCCTTTTTGTAGTCATCTAATAGGGGTCTTCTGTAAATATGCAACTTGGATCATAACAGCTACTAACCATATATCACAACTACTAATCCACCCTTCCAATGGCTCAAAGTACCTGCCATAATGCATAATAAGAAAAATGACTCTGAGCAGTAGAAACACAAACCAGCAGTAGTAATAAATGACTAGTAGTAGTAACGAAACACTTCCCCTCAAGTGGTGCATGTAGATGGTTAGACATTTAATTAATAAGCTTCCCCTGAAACCAATATGTTTACCATCTCTTGAATCTCGAACTCTGTAGGCTCTATGTAGTGATCACTGATGAAGAAAACTAAGTATAACGAATTTGATGAAGAAGTAGAATCTCCCAAACTTGTGTCTTATGTCTTGCACTATCCACGTGACGTCGAACTTATAAATAAATCTGTGAAATATAAGTAGATCGCGATCTCTTGACAAACATCCTCATCTTCTATGAGACACATAACTAAAGTGATAGCAAATGTGAGCTTTGAGCACCATAAGAAAAATCACACACTTTTGCTAGATTTTGACAAGTCTTCGTCACATCGTTGTAAGCACGAACAAGTTACCTCCAAATGTTGTAAGCCATTTGAGATATGATAAGAACACGCATCCGAAAAACTCAACTACAACATCAAATAAGCAATATTCAATTGTCTTCGTAATCACCTCTTCAATAAATCCAAAACGAGCCATAAATAATTAAGAATAAACTGTTGTTAAAAACAGTTCTATCCGAGATCCAAATGCGTCTGTTGTCCAACATCGGACAATGCTAGCAGTATTAAAGTACTCTGGCAGTACTAAAAATCAATAGAAGCCTAGCAGTATTAACTGCTATACGCTAGCAGTACTATCCATCCAGAAACCAACAGTAGTAACAAGCAGCGCTAAGATATTTCCCTTGGCAGCATAAACTTGTTAAACACTTTGAGCTCCTTCCTTTCTTTTATCACTCACGATCCATACAATCTGCTTATGACCACTCATCTCTTTCCTTCCTTGTACCAAAACAACATTAAACCACGTAGTTAACAAGTGAGTTTCCAAAACCCTAACTTGTGCACAACATTTATCGACCAGCTTATAACCCTAACCATGTTTTAGGGTTTCGACATCCATATGACTCAACTATATTCGTCACGTATAGCATCATGTTTCTTCATTGAGATCATAAAATCACGAACATCAGATCCATAAACAATAAACATCAATCGCACCATGATTGAATGTTAGATCTATATCGATCACACCTGATGCTTCTTCATAAACGTCATACAGCCTTGAACAAACCTCCAATAAACGAATCAAATCCATGGACTCTATAATAAAGATCAAGCACCCATGCGAACACCACATGAACCTGTGACAAACATGACATCATGTCATATGTCCACTTCAAATCATCTTTAATAGAACCCACGTTTATAAGAATGAAGGTTGTTCATTTGCTCTTCTCATATCCCATTCGTCTTTACAAGTTGTTAAGCCCAATATGCGACTTTACTCTTTTTCACCAGCAACAACGACATAAATATTGTATTAATAGCAAACAACATCCATAAGCAATATCAACATATGAACATTCACCAAACACCATCAGGAATTAGGGTTTTCGTTCCACTCTTCTTCTGAATGAATACCATAAGAACATACCATAGAGAGAAGTGGCTAGAAAGAGATTGTAGGATGTCATGGAGTTTATTACTTTATTGTCTTGAATTTTGCATTGTTTGGATTATAGATAATTGTTGCATGTCTTTCTATTGGCGAGAACTTTCGTTTCATCAATAAAGACACCTTTTGGATTTTGGTTAGTTTTATAGGTATTGTTATGACACTTTGTGTCTATGTTTTACTTATTTATTTCATATAGAATTCTCTGTATAAACGCC
Organism: Tanacetum coccineum; assembly: GCA_026074375.1. NCBI lineage: Eukaryota > Viridiplantae > Streptophyta > Magnoliopsida > Asterales > Asteraceae > Tanacetum > Tanacetum coccineum. The sequence goes on from BQNB010115295.1 coordinate 12,738, forward strand.
ATTGTGTTGTGATGATATCTTTTCTCGTTATGCCTCGCGTTTCCGCCTTGGCAGGGTGTGACAGATTGGTATCAGAGCCTTTAGTTAAAAAGAAGTAGGTGGATGAGCCTAGACTATAACCTAGGGGTCCTTCATGTAGATGCATTTAGGGCTTAAGTGTTTCATGCTATAATTGCTATGCTTCCCCTCTATTTTTGCATAGGCAAATAGATCTCGTATTTTGCTAAGTAGACATTTTAGTTATTTTGTCTCCAATTATCTGACATGAATATACACACACACACACTTTCTTAGTATTTAGCTATTTTCCCCCACCCGTAAGAAGTCTCGTTGGGGAACCGTTTTCCCAACTGGACTTAAGCATTATAAGGAGCCTTTTGTGGAACCGAAGGAGATAAGATAGTCAATTGTTTGTCGAATTCGCGTAATAGGGCTGGACCCGCGGAGTCGGGTAATTCTTGTAGAGGCAAAGTCAAACCCAAGCGAGGCCCAACATAAGTTTATCCCTTCCTTTACCTCGTCATGTTGTTATTGATTATTTCTTTCGGATACTTCGTATTTTAGGTGAGTGTTGCAGATTTCCATTCCTTTATGTCGTTTTGATTTATTTTGATATAAGTAAGTAGTTTACATGATGAGCATCCTTTAGTGTTAAGTTTGAGTGTTTAGATATGCATGGTGTATATGGCTCAATATGAGAATTATGATTGAAATGGGTAATCTTTGACACACATAAGTACACGTGTGAAAAGAGGCACTTATAATTATGGTGGCCAACATAATTATAAAGACATCTACACATTTAGACTGTGACCAATGATTGCGCATTTATTTATGTTTCATGTAAGTGGTAGTGTAAATATGTTTTATTTTAATTGATATGGTATTCATGATAAGGATGGTGGTATTGAGGTAGGAGAATTATTCTCTTACCCTAGAATCGAGGATATGTTTAAGTTGAGTTGTATAATAGTAAGTTTCTCTTCTATCGAGTAATTGTGATAGCCAAGTATTGCCTTTTTTGTAGAGGTTAGCTCCCATTTTCTTGGTTTTAATTTGTTCAGGATAACCTAATCTAACTTAGCACCCTTCATCGTACTTTGATTAAGTAAGATACCCGATTTTTTCCTATTCGACGTCTCGATGTAAATATTGTTTGTTAGGAATCTGATCTTCGATATAAGCACGTTTTGGTTATTTCCTTATTGTTGCATTGATTACTCGTATGAGTATCAACGTTTCTTTTAAGCACTAATTGTTTCTAACATATTAGTGTGGATCATTACTCTCTTGGTTGTATATCCCTTGGTTTTTGTAACCCATTGGCGATGTGTTAGTATCGATGCTTTTAGGTTTGCTCTGTTGTTCGTTATTTTAGATAAGACCTTAACTTTCTTTTGGGTACGTAACTGTCTTGCAAGAGTATTTCTTGTAATACGAGTTCGGTAGATTTTATTTTGATATAGGTTCCGGGTATATTTTTCTTTTTAAAACACTAGAATTGTGTTAGAGTCTAGTACGGTGTTTTACGAACCCATTTGGTAGAGCGCGAGTGTGTGTCTTTTGTTTACACACAAACATATTTCATAAATAATGTCTAATTATAAAAGTCTTTTTGAAGTATTGTGTTAGTGTTTGAGAAAAACTGTGTTTAAAATGATCCTTGTAAATAGAATATGTTTAAATGGTCTATGCAAATAGGATATGAAAATTGTTGAGTGGTTAAATAAATTTTATTTTATTATAAAAAGCTGGTTTAAAGTGATTCATAGTGGTAAGGTACGATATACCATTAGATAACCATCTCTAAAAAAATTTATGACAACCAGAATGAATTTTATAAAGATTAAATTTAAGACAATTTTATTTATTATTTAAAATAATTTTTATACTTAAAGCGACTTTCTTAATTTAAATTAATTTTTATAAAAACATTTTTTAATTTGGTCTTTCGAGTAAAGTCGATAATTGTATAAATAGAATTTTCGTCCTTACCGTATTGATATTTTTTTTATGTGTTTTCATTATATCGTGACGTCTGTTGATTTCTTTAGTTTCTTTTCGCTCGGTGCATATACAATCCTTTCATTCAATGATTTCTTATGCTTTGAATCCACGACTATTTTGCATATGTTGGAATCTCCTATATGCATTCTAGCATTTGACTCGATATTCGTTTGTTTAACCTATTCGTATTGTTACAGAAACTCCTTGAGTTTTGTTGAAACCGTTTGAGTCGTGAAGCTTTGATGTGATTGTGGAAATGGACTTTTTTGTCCAAAAAGTAAGTATTGTGATAGTAATGTCATGAGAAGCTGGTTAGATACCGATTGAAGGTGATTGATATACTTTGGTTCATGGTGAACGTACTCAAGGAGTTGTGAAAACCTTAGTGAACACAAAGGTAGATGAACCAAAATTAAGTAATATTTCCGTCGTACGAGATTTTATTGATGTGTTTCTGAAAGATTTGTCGATGACCACCACGACGACAAGTAGAGTTCGCAAAATATTTGGTTTATGGAGCATGCCATCCGCGAAGTCTCCATAACGTCTATACCCTCAAAAATGCACATTTGTCCTGATTCAAGAGTTGGAAGACAATGTTTTCCATATGGACCTATTCCATTTTCTTGGGAGCACCAAAAGTCCGTTTTGTTAAGAAGATAGCATGGAGTTCAATAAAGTTAGTGAGTGAGAGAGCGTGCGCGAGAGCGCATGCGTGAAGGAAAAGTTGTATGCTAAGTTTACTAAGAGTAAGGCAGTGAAGAATTAGGAAGTACCTACGACACCATCCGAGATATGATTATTCTTAGGATTGGCAGGTTACCTACCTATATTTCATCGTAAACTTTTCTAAGATTGTTAAACCCCTTATTTCCCTAACTTATAGGAATCAGAAGTACGAGTGGGGCGTAGAACGAGAAGAGGCTTTCTAGACTTTGAAGAATGATTTGTGTGACGTTTTGAGTAATCGAATGTAGTGGTTGATGCGTTGAGTAGAAAGGGAGAGTGAAACTAAGACGAGTAAGGGCAATGTCCATGAATATCCAGTCAGATGTTAAGGACAAGATATAGGCTACTCCAAGTGACACACACACACAAAGATAGAGAACGCATCCAAACACACAAATACTGCGTGACCTGGACCAACAAATGGAAAAGAGAGCAGATGATGGTTGTACTTTATGGATTAGATTATATAGTAAGTATGAGTATGAAATTTGCTACCATCCAGGTAGGGCAAATGTGGTGATTGATGCGTTAAGAAGGAAGGAACGAGTGAAACCTAGACGTGTTCGAGCGATGGCTATGACCATTCAGTATGGAGTAAGAGGAATGATATTGGCAGCCCAAAGTGAGGCGTTCAAGCAAGAGAACGTACTCGCAGAAAGGCTTCATGGGTTAGATTAACATATGGAAAAAGAAGGAACGAGATTTAGTACTTAATGGAACGTACTAAGTGTTTGTTAGTAGGGAATTAAGGAATGGAGTAAATGGATGAGGCTCATCGCGGCGGGGCTCAAGGTACTTGGTACATCCGAGAGCGGATAATACGCACTATAACCTTAGAGACATGTATTGATAGCCACGTGTAGAAAAAGATATAGTTACCTATGTTAGCAATTGTTGGATTTGTTTAGGAGGTGAAGGCTGCAATGTCAAAGATTTTTGGCTTTTGCTGCAAACAACCAAGATACTTTATGTTAAAATGAGATAGAAACACCATGGATTTCATCACAAAATACCAAGGTCCAAAGTATTGAGAATAATGTGAATTGGGTGATGGTCGATAGACTGACTAAGTCGGCTCATTTTCTGGCTATAAGAGAAGACTATAGTACGGAAAGATTGGCAAAGATTTACATCGATGAAATAGTCGCGGACATGGGAGTTCTTGCTCGATATTTCAATTTAGATGGATGAATTTACCTCATGGTTTTTGGCAGACGCTGTAGAAAGTGATAGTAACACGATTAGATTTGGTACTGCTTAGCATCCTCAAGCAGATGGACAAAGTGAATGTATGATTTAGACTTTGGAGGATATAATGATGGCCATGTGGTATCGATTTTTGGTGGAGTTAATCAATTGAGCATTCGTGTGCCCGATTTGAAGCTTTGTATGGTAGGAAATGTAGATCGCTTGTTATATGGGCAGAGATTGGAGGAAGTAGTTTGATTGGACCCGAGTTAGTTCAAGAAACGACTAATAAGGTAGTGTTGGTAAAGGAAAAGCCCAAAGCGGCGAGAGATCGTCAAAAGAGCTATGTTGATAATAGGCGTAAACCGTTAGAGTTAGTAGGTGGAAGATCGGGTTATGCAAAAGTTTCCCTGGAAATGTGATATCGCCTTGGGGAAAAGGGTAGATTTAGCAACTCGAGTATGTAGGGCCATGTAAGTTCTTGAAAAAAATCGGTCCTGTATCATATCGGTTTTTGAGATTTGCCTGAGGAATTGAGTGGATGTACATGACACGTTTCACGTGTCGAACCTAAAGAAGTGTTAGGTGGATGCTAGCCTGCATGTGTCATTGGATGAGATCAATGTTGACAAAACTTTTCATTTTGTAAAAGAACCTGTTGAGAATAGTGACCGTGAAGTTAAGAGGTTAAAATATAGTAGAATGGTGGTAGTTAAGGTCCATTTAGGCTCGAAGAGAGTCCTTTTAAGGACTTCAATTAAAACTGAGTATCCACAACTTTGTTCGTTGAGCATGAGGGATTGATTGAAGTTTTTTAATTGAAGTTGGGTACGTAAGGTTTTTTGTAAGACCTTAGTAAATGCCCTTAGATGTATTTTGTGTGATTTTGGTTAAAGTTATTTATGAAATAAACTCGAAGTCGAGCCCTCTTCAAAAGCGTTGGGGTCCTTGTTAACAACTTATACCTTTGGTTTTCAAGACAGTTCTTATTTGATATGTTGCGAGACCGGGTTGTAAATGACGTTGTTACGCAACTTAAGGTTTTTGACGAGTTTCCTCGATGACGAGCGAGGTTTAGGTAGTTGGATGTTTCTTTTCGTTTGGAGCGGTTATGCTGCTCTGCGTACCCTTTTGTGGGCAGGCAAAGTTGTTAGCAGTAAGATAATCTTGTAAAATGTTAGTGGAATTCAAAGGTAAACTTTGAAGTTAACATGGGTTATAGGATGACTACTTGAAAGATAAGTATACTTCGATTAATTGTTTGGTAATGATAGAGTTGAACCTTTTGGTTAAATCTCAAGACGAGATTTCCTAAAGGAGGGGATACTGTGACAACCATGACTTGAGCAGGTTAGTCAAATCGTTAGTGTTGACTTATGAATATGTTGTAATGTATGGTTTATGTGTTTATATGCGTTATGTGAATATGGAGAGTGGTAATCAATCCATTGAGCGTGATCGTCTCACTGGGATGATTGGTGATGGATTTGGTTAAGTTCCTTTCGTTCACTTTTGGTGGCAAGGAAATGACTTTTGTGGTTTTGGCGTTTTTCGGTTAATTGTGTAAGTATTATTACGAATACGTATTTATGTGTTAGTAAAATTAGGTATGAATAGGCTTTAGTGGTTAGAATAATAAATAAATGAAATTTCTATTTTGGAAAGTTAGGTTTTAAAAAAAATGAAAAGTTATTTATTTTAAAAGCCTAGTAAATTGCGTTTACGCAAAAAGGTTTACTCAAATAAGCTTAGGTTTTTATAAAAACTTAAGGTAATACAAATAATTAAGTAAATAATAATTAAATAAAAAAAAGGATAAGGGTTCGGCTTGTTTTTGGTTTAAGGGGGAAAAAGGAAAACAAATCCTACTTTAATTAAAATTGGTAAAAGATATATATCCTAAACCTTTTTGTAAACCATATAAATACCAAAAACCCTTTTCCCCCTTGTTTTTTATTGTTCCAGCCGAATTTTATCAAAGGAGGAAGAAGAAAAAATATTTTTTTCAAGTTTGGTGATTTTTGTGTTCAAGATTCGAAGATTTAAAGTATAAATTATAATCCTTTGAGTTAATTATCATTAAAAACATGTAATAATTATTATGATGGATAATTAGGGTTTCATAACATCTGTAATTAATGGCGAGCGAGAGCGCGCGCGCGCGATTAAAAACATGCAATAATGATAAGGGTTTAATTAGAAACTTATGGGAACAATTGGTAGGCTAATTCGCGTTAGACATGATTTAGGTTGAGCAGAATTTAGGGCTGTGTTGTTTCGTGAATATCTAGAGGTTAGAAGCATGAATTGATGTGATTCTGGTGCCTATGATGTATCTCAGAGAGTCTAGTTTCTAGAACATCCGGCCTCGAAAGTTTTTAAGGTCGGGAAGTCATTCAAATGTTGGTTGAAAAAAGTTGTCAAAGCAGTAAATTCGGGTCAGATTTAGGTCAAATTACAAGGTGTAAAACCCCCACTTAAAATTCGAATTAGAATTAACAACCATTGGAGTCCCTAGTTCTAATTGGTCTATTAAAAATCCCCAAAATGAGACCTTCTTATTTGGAGTCTAAGTATGGTTTTTAGGTCCAAACTTTTTAGTGTGCGATCAGATCCGAAACTGAGTAGTTAAAAGTTTGATTTCATTTGGTACACTTAATAGGGGAAATAAATTACTGGAAAAATCATGGGGATAGTAATCACATGATATTGAACCTTTGATTTTTGGTAAAATTTATAAAGGTCATTAGGTGTGGTTTAGAAAATGGTAAAGTGACACTAAATTTCTGTATTTTCGGGTAAATTGTAGAACTTTGAAAAGGTGTGTAAACGAATTGGTTAATGATGGGCATGGAGTCGGGGTGACCCATGAGGGTAATTAAACACCTTAGACCATCCATACATAAACTTGTTACATGTACTTTAAGCGTTTGGCTAGTAGTGCGTAGTGAGCGAGCGCCGTGATGAGAGTATTTTTGTTGTTTACTTTATGCGAGATTTTGGGAATTTCTTTACGCATCAGGTGAACAGGTGAGTTTCATAGCCCCTTTTTCTTATGTTTTCTTGAGGTGAAAATGATGCTATGAGTTTAAATGTTTAGTTACTGTGATAATGTGTTTTAAATGAGGCATGGGCTATACGAGACTATTGTATGTTATGTGCTACTTGCTATTATGATATGGATTGTTGTGCTTGAGCGTGACCATCTCAAGGCATAAGTGGATTGTTAGTAGTGAGCGTGATCGACTCATTGATGTGGATTGTTAGTAGTGAGCGTGATCGTCTCATTGTTGTGGATTGTTGATAGTAAGCGTGATCGTCTCATTTTTGTGGATCGGGATATGTTTTTGATGATTGAGCGTGAACGTCTCAATGTGGGTTGATGTGATTGCATGTTAGCTTGTATGATAGTTCGTTGTATGTTCTGCTATGCTATGTTTTATTTATCACAGTAATTTCAAAGCGAGTTATTGGCGTGTCTTAAACCTATGACTCTCACCAACATTATGTTGACGTTTAAGCATCATTTTTAGGTGAGCATCATGGGAATAAGATAGAGAGAATTGGCTAGAAAAGACCATAGGATGTCATGGAGTTTATTTCTTTTATGTCTTGAATATTGCATTGTTTGAATTATAGATACTTGTTGCATGTCTTTCTATTGGCGAGAACTTTCATTTCGTCAATAAAGACGCCTTTTGGATTTGGATTAGTTTTATGGGTATTGTTATGACACTTTGTGTCTATACTTTGCTTATTTATTGCATGTAGAATTCTCTTTATATACGCCATTGTGTTGTGATGATATCCATTGTGTTACGCCTCGCGTTTCCGTCTTGGCGGGGTATGACACATAGTGTGATCCAAACACACTTTGCTCTTAATTTTTATGGTAGCCTAATCCAAACACACCTTATCCTGATTTTTGTAGTGGCCTAATCATAAAGTATCTTAAGTCCACAACAACCGGATATAAATGTCAAGTCTGGAAGCTTTTAAACCAACTTTATGATACATAAAATGAAAAATAAGCGACGTAACTGATGAATATATTTTTTTGTTACTTAGGGCACCACTTCTTGACACCTTCACATTCTTATCCCTTTGGAATTTCTTTAAAAACTTAGTAGACCCACAACGAACTTCAAATCCTAACCAAAATTCAAACCACCAACAATTTAACTCACTCAAAAATCAAACTCAAACCGACCCACTTCATCTTTTCTCATATCTTATTTAACCCTCCTTCACCTCTTGAAAACTTAGACACAGATACAAATTGTCGTCACATGTTTCTTCTGAAAATAGTTGGCGCTCCAGTTAACAAATGATGATGCTTCATTTGTAGCTGATCATTTATCGATACAGAGGGGAAAACTAATAATTCGTAATTGATATTAGTTACCTTGGAAGAGAACAAAGATACAATAGAAACTCCTTTCGACTCGTCCCTTTAAACTTCGTGCCTCCACAGATGGAAACACAAATGCAGGTCCATTACGTTCTACTTCAACTTAGGACCAACAAAAAACCGGATATCGCCATAGCAACATGGCCTGGTCAAATATACTATATATGTTTAAAGAAAACAGTATGTATAACCCTTTTTAAGTAGGTTTCTTACTTTGATCCATTCGATTAGAGATAAAATGCAACCCGAATCAATGAATAAAACATTGATTCCTAAATAGATAGAAAAACAAAGATTTATACTAACCAAAATAGATACTCATGAAACAATGGTTGCTTTAACAGATCTTCTCCGCTTACTATCCTACACCTCATATTTTTCCATCTACTTTTCAACCTGAGATAATATAAGATAATACAGTTTTAGCAATAACATGGAGATAAACCCAACGTTAAAAGCAAATAATGACAAAAGTGATGGACATTTGTGAATTACTCTTATTTATTGCTCTAACT
>BQNB010115296.1:3331-21587 GCA_026074375.1 Tanacetum coccineum
GGAACTTTTAAAGAATACGATATGATCTGATGCATGTAGATAGATTAATCTTCTCCTCCGTTGTTTTTTATCGTCTAAGACAAATATATATGGGATGAACAAAATTGGATCTGATTATATTATGGAAACTGTCATTATCAAAACTGATTCATGAAACCGTCACAATACATAATATTAATTAACGTTCTAATAACTTGTTATTAGAAGTTTTGGTTGACTACATAATTTGTAGATGTCATAATCAATTGGGGATGTAACTTCCACATTTATTTCATAATAACTTGTTATTCTTCAACTGTGTTCATAAAGGCAAGAGAAAAATATAAAATAAACGCTCCTATCCTTACTCAGAGACAGAACTAGATACCGACTCTGATGTGATCAGAAATCCCCGAATAAAAAACTAGGGATAAGATCGGGGCCCTAAACCTGTACCGGACCTGGAACCCAACTAATTAATGGAATGTATATAAATTTTTATAAGTTATATTATTCATGAAGGTTTTGAGTAGTTGAATAAGAAAATTACTAATTGCGATCAACATGCATGTCGCTAGTGTTGGGATTTAACAATCTAGGTAACCAATTAGCTAGGAGTACGCAGCGGAATGGATCTAGTTTTAGCATATAGATTAACACATATAAATTAAACAAGTAATTTACTAACCTTTTGTTTAATGATAAAAATCAATAAACTTACACCGGATCTTGATCTTGAAAACATAGTGGTTAAATTACCACCTCTACGGTTGCTCACACAACACGTCGAACAATTACGCAACAATGCTAGTCGTAACTTCACGAGCTCCAAACACCGATGGTGTACGCTTAATTACTTAAACCGAAAGCCAAACAACTCTTGTATCTCGAACCGAAAACCAATTTGAATATCTAAGAGATATTACATCCGAATCAGTATGAAAAGGAAAAAGGGATCAGTGACTTATGTTATTAATTGCATGCACATGCACACGTAATAACAATGCAAATTAATGAATTTGCTTTTCTATTATTGGTTTTGTTGACACAAGGAGAAAACGAAAACAGTATGTTGAATATTCGGTGATTTGAGGTTGTGATAGAATCAATAATGAGTGAGAGGGATGGGTTTTTATATAGCACATTAACTCTAATTGTAGATAACTTAGGAAACCTTAAAGATAACCTTTAAGTCTTTAGCTTATCACAACTCCTACTCCTTATCTCATGCACACACCTTTATCATTAAAATTTGATCCAAAAAATAATCCAAAATCCCTTCTAGAAGCTATATGGGCCGGCTACAATAGGATCCCATAAGGTTTGGGTTTTGTCAATTTTAGTCCCTTCGGTTCATATTTAAATAGTCGTTCAGTTAGTTATAAAATCATAACGGTAACTAATGGTTATTTAAATTATCAACGTGAAGCATATTAAATCCTTAATAATAAATAAATATATATTAAGTATTTAATAAACGTACTCTTCGTGTCTTACGTGTGTGCCCCCAATAGGCTCACGTATTTCTAATCGTATAACATGCGGATCCAACTACCATATTCCAACAGCTCCCACTTGGGAGTTGTAGTAACAGACTTACATTTATACCAACAATAGCAGCGTCTAGCAACACACTTATTGTCATAAATCAGAAATACTTGAGATAAAGTTTCCAGAACAATCTCAGCTTTAATGGTTATGTATTACTTGCCATTATCATCCCTTTGTTCAAATACCATTAAACCATGGATATGGATCCTAACTCATTCCATATAGTTTAACAATTTAGTTTCTCTTTATAGAAGTTAATTCAGATATACCAAATATAATCAAGAATCATATTGAATTACCCTTTGGGTATGACCATATATTTATCTGATTAATTCTGGAGAGGCGCCATGGTATCATTATGCACATATCAAGTGGAGGAACAAATTCTTTATTGACTACAAGTGTTGTGGATGCTGCTTCACATCACTTCCAAGAATAGCCTTTATAACTACCATTTTCAGGTTAGGGTTTGACTTATAATCAAAAAGTGATATCCACACATGCAAAACTTGTTTGTATCTCAAGTCTAAGGATGACTTATTTAACCATTTTCGATATCTTACTCATGACTAAGGATCCAAAAGTAAATATTCAAAGGTTGGGGCATCTAATATGCATCCATTATGAATAACATATGAGTTTGGTGGGAACAATCCACATATTCAAATAATACAACCAACACTCACATTTTCCTTATGTAACAATATTCCCATATTGTTAACCGACAATGGACATTTTTAAAATAATAGAATTATTCAAGGATTAAACATGCAAATATAGGATAACAATTATTATATGAATGAATAACAAATACCACGTATCTTTATTCATTAGAAAGTAAAAATTGTCTTACAATCCCAATTATCTAAATACTTAAATCAGATATGCATGAAACTAATTAGCAAGTTGAAGTCCAATGTATCCAACATTTTTAACTTTTCTTTACAAGACAGCTAAATAGTTATCTGATTAAACTTTCCGAATACTTGTTTCAAATTCACAAATTCGTGAAGGATTTGAATGATATGATGAGTGTCGTGTGTATATTTGCATACTATTGCAAGTATCATAGGATGCAAATGCGACGGTACCTTTAATGGGGTATTTGAAGTCACCAACATACTTATCTCAGATAGTCATCTTTATAGTTTCTTAAAATGTAAAGTATCCTCATTCTTTAATGTGTATTGCAACTATGCTCTAAGATGAGCATATCTAGTTAGTAGATTTATCATAAAAGATGAAATCCTACTTTAACTAGGATTGATTATTCTCTAGCATCCCTTGTATAATTCCTAAACATTTGTTTTAGCAGTCATGTAAATCACTCTCAATTAGATACTGTTGCTATCAATCATCTAAACACTCTCAATTAGATACTGTTGTTGTTAGCTCATCTTAACACACTTACTAGAACTGTTGTTGTTTAGCTCATCTTGCTTTGTAACAAAAGTAACAATGTCAGTCTCATACACAATAAAGATATACATGATGGATCCATCGTTAAAAACCACAAGGTTTCCATCAATTTTATTAAATTATCTCAAGTGAAATATATCAATTAAGACTTGCTTCAATGATGTATGGCATTGTGTTGGACTTAATTTTCGCATATGTTTATTTCATTAAACATTTATTCCAAGGTCGTTTGCTTTATTTCCTAAATTCCCAAGTGAAGTTTTATTCCAACCTCAAGGATTAACATCTATCTTAGATGGAATGATACCTTTAATTTGTTACACAACAAATGAATTTTAAGGAAAAAACATAATACTCCCACTTGATGTCAGATGTACCCAGGAGTTATCTTAATTTAATCAGAAACCATATTGTGATTATACTTAAGATCTCGGATCCTAGATGCATGATCTAATCCATACTTGGATTCTTTTATCTTGTATACTTTATAAAGATTATTTTAAACTCATAACCTTTTGATTACACATCGTCCGCAAAAGTAATCATAAAGGAAAGAGTTATAAAACTTAATTGTCATATTACAAATATAGACTCATAACCCTTTTGATTACACATCGTCCTCACAAGGTAATCATTAAGGAAAGAGTTATGATCCGTAATTTGCCATATAACAGATTTAAGGAAACATGTATGACAATTAGTTATCTTTATATAATTAATGCGTGTATAAAAGAAATTTAATCACAGTCAATTGCTGAGCAATATTAAAAACCTCTTGCCATCTCCGTCAGACATTAATGTGTATACAATTTTGTCCTTATGAGTCTTTCTTCAAAAGAACTCATTATAACCTTTCAAATTAATTGTTAGTAAAAGATCAATCAAGCTCGCAACATTGATTTGTCTTTTAAGGATTGCATCTTTTCATTCATAGTTCTAAGACATTTATCAGATCCAAGATGTGATAATTCATCTAATTGAGTTAGCAGTTTATCATGACCCTCTAAACTTATATTCCTCAACAGTTTGATATAAAAATAATCAACACCAATTACGAGCGTCCTTACGGATTAAGAATGAGATTTATATTATACTTTGGTTCGACATTTTTATGCTTAACCTTAGTATGTCATCAGCAAGTGAATTCAGAAGGTTATGTATTTTGTTCTTGAATATTTTCAAGATTTTTAGATGCTCCCACTTACTTTTATAAGAAGAGATACTTCTCTAAACACTAAGTATTTAAGCAACAATAAATTGCTCTTAATTGGGACAACAAAATACATTTTACAGTTCTCATCTCTAGCTTGTTAATAATATGCTTCATAAGATATTAACAAATTTTAGAACTTAAAATCAAGACTTAATGGGACCTCAATCCCTAAACCTATAAATATATAATGGTAGAATAACCTTCTAGGTTGGAACTATATTGAGTGTATCCATGACACACGTAAATTTCTAACCTTGATTAATTTTGGAGGTAGAGCCATTTAAGTTATCAGAAATCAAACCATATGAATATAGTTTGTTTCAACACATTTGTTAGCCTTAATTATATTAAGTCAAACAAGAATGTTATCGGTCTTAGAAAGTCAAACTATTCTTAGTATGTACTAGCTAGTCGGATCAACGGCATGGATTGTAATCTAAATTGTCCGGTTTTCGGGCTCAAAGCCTAAGTTTAGGCCACCCGGCCCTTTAAAAGCCCCAAGTGCCAAATAGCAAGGCTTGGTATAAAATACCCTACACCACACTTGGTGACGGGTGTCGATTTGCATTTTCCCCTAACTAGTAACTTCCCATATTCTACTCTCAACAAGTTTTTTCCTCTCACTAAACATACTCTACTAATAATACATACTTTCTAGCATCTTGGAATCGAACAAAGTTTGTGTAAGTGGATTTAAATACAATGGATCACATGTTGTACCAAGCTAACGGTGTGTTTTATAGAATAGATTGAATTTCGTGGTTTTATTGGTTGGAATATCTTTGGTTCGAAATAAAGAAAAAAAAAGCAAGAAAAAATCAACTTTGATCTTTGTTTTCGTGGTAAAAAAAGATTAAAGACTTGAACTTTTTGTGGGCTTAGATCAACTTCCATGCATCATTAATAAGAGGTTCTAACATCATTTCGTAGCGTACAAGAAAGTTTGAAGATTTTTTCTTGGCTGCGTTTTGCCGTAACTGAAGGAGTGTTCCGTCCGTTATGCTTATTGACTATATCATTGCGTTTTTATAAGATATCCTCGTTTTGACAAAGTCATTGCGTTTTGATTAGCATCGTTGCGTTTTGACTAGTATCATTGCGTTTTGATAAGATTTCGCTCGTTTTGAGGGACAAAAGTCATTGCGTTTTATTAGATTCATTGCTTTTGACAAATCATTATTGCGTTTTTGATCGGAGTCATTGCGTTTTGATTTCTCCAAGTCGTTGCGTTTTGTATGTGCTTTAAGACTTCCACAAGTTGTGTTTTGAAGACCATTCATTGCCGTTTTGATTTGACAGACGTTACTGCTGCCCAAATAATTAATTGATTTGCGATTTGAGTTGACCAAGACTCGTTGCGTTTTGACCAACAATCGTTGCGTTTTGATAAAGATTCGTTACGTTTTGACCAACAATCGTTGCGTTTTGACCAAGACTCATTGCGTTTTGACCAATTAGCGTTTGACTCAAGTTCATAGCGTTTTGATCAAGAAAAGTGATTGCGTTTTGATAAGAAAAGTGACAGTGGTTTTGATCAAAGATCGTTCGTTTTGACAAATAGCACTATTGCGTTTTTGTCTAGAAAATCTTGTGTGAAAGAAAGGGTTTAGTGAAACAGCCATAAAAGACTTTTGATCCGTAAGTCCGTTTCAGGCCCGTGACCTCTCAAATCGAAGAGAAAAACGAGACGGATTACGCTATAACCACCCTTTAGCTGGTTAAGGATTTTTCGAGGCCCAAAACCCTCGTTTACTATGAGTTATTGACAGTTTTTCATTTTTTTCGAATTGTGTTGGACTTTAATTCGGACTAAAAGGACAATTACTCAACACAACAATCACAACCAATCAAACCAACAATCAACTTACTCATACTTGAAATGTCAATTAATTATTCATTCACACGTTTTTTCTTTGATTTGTTACAATCCCTCGAAGAAATAAAACGATATCTATTCTCGGTTTATTAATCAAAGATTTGAAAATCGATGAACGTTAATTCATTTAAAACCACAATCAATCACTTCATAACACTTAAGATCCGATATCCATTTACAACAACTTCATCAAAATGTCAAATTCAAATACCAATTTGCAAACTCAAACATCAAGTGTTCTTCAGAATGACACAGTTTCTTCTTGTTCAATTTCTAAAGTTCAAGAGAAGACACAACTTTCAAGAATTAAATGCATGAACAGTCTTCGAGCAATTCAGTCACAACTCAAGTTTCTCATAGAAACTTTACAAGATTTTGGTAACATGCATATCTTCAAGAGAACATTCTCTCAAGACTTAGATTTACTAGAAAATCATCTTACCAAAAAAATAATTTCTCAGACTGATTGCGAGACTACTTTGACAAAACTCAGAACAACGTTTGAAAATGCTTTCAATTCAAAATAAAAGCGTCGTAATGCAGAATTATCAAGATATGATGCTCAAGTCATTTTACGATCAATGATCTTTAACATGGAATTCCCTCGGAAAAATACATGATGAGTTAATTCTACATCAACAACGCACTCAACCACAATTGAGGTTGAAACAAACGAGAGTTGATGCAAACACAGAGAGATCTCATACACATCCCCAATGGCCGCATTGAATGTTGATATCATTGAAAGTTGAATTAGCTGATTAAACAAAACATTGTTCTAAGAAAGACGACAGTAATTTCAGAGACGGCATCCAGCAAATTAGTATAGGAATTGCAACTTGAAATCTGAAAACAAAAGATGTGCATGCAATCAAATACAAGATGTCAAAAGCAAAAGAAAGATGCATGACATATTTTAGATCTCTTCATTCATACCTTCAAGTTCTTTCAAAAGATGACTTAAAAGGCACTCGCATCGAATACGGATTCAAACGAGCATTCATGTCACTCTTTGGACAAAAGTTTGAGACTTCACAAGTATAAATCACCTTAAACGTAGAACAACTACAAAAGCAGACTTGACAAAGATGAATTTCAAAAAGATGGATCCAAGACGGAAGCAAGCCTTTGGGTGGTTAAAAACAACCAAATTCCAAGAGTTCATCTATTCAAAGTTTACATTTGATTATGACACAAAGACAAATGAACAAGACACGTACTTTGTTGAATACACTGGACTCGGAAGGTTCAACACTTCAGAGATACACTACTCCAACACCTGGGTAATGTTAAGAAGTCCGTTGCTGAAAGAACACGTCATCAAAGACAGTATGAAAGAAGGGTGAATAAAAGACAGATGCAGATGCAAGAGAGTAAGATTGATACGGGTAAAGCATTGATTGCTGAATATGGATGACACAAAAAGCAATAGACAGACTCAACAGTGCAATAAGTAAGCTGCAGTTAGGGAATGAAAACGAAGCAGCTGAAAGCCAATATCAGACCCATTTATGATGTACTAGCCAATGCTGAGGTACAATTGACTGCTGCATGCAATATCTTTGCTAATAGGAACAACAGCAATACTGACAACCTGAAATATTATTGAAGGTAGGGGTACCAGTTATCCAAAAACATGTCAAGTTAAAAGTCTTAAACTTCTTGATTCAACACCTGATAACCAGCAACTGATTACTCAAAAACAATCACTCCTAGTCTGAAAATATTTTGCACTAAAGAGGACAGTACCCAATTCAAAAAGATTTTTTCAAGAATGGAAGCACATTGCATTGCTCTCGAACTTAAATATCAAAATCAATCTTTAAAATCAGGGCAACATGGTCAAATTTTGAATGAAACAAGTAATAAAGCCAAGATTGAAAAGGAAATTGATGTACTTGAAACAATGAACATCGAATTAGAACATAGTGTGGCTACATTACGTAAAGAAAATGAGACTTTGAAACATCAATTTAGCAATACAAATATTTGTGTATGATTCTATTACAATCAAGAGATCTAAGACTACAGAACATACAACAACTTGCTTCTAAATAAAGCTTAAATTAAAAGCACCATGATTCAGGAAAAGGTTTTGCAATTGCTGCTTTAAAAAATGAATAAGGTAAGTTAAAGAAGGAAATAGTGTAGATACTAAGTTTGATAAAACATCAGTCTTGGGGAAACCGGTTTTACCATCACTAAGAAACCAATCAGTTGTTAGAACAACCGAATGCGTTTAAATCTGAAAGGGCTCAAATGTCAAAACACACGTATTTGCCCCAAGTGATGTGAACAAGAAATTGTCAAAAAAACCAGTCACTCAACATTATTAACCTAAGAACACAGAATCCACCTTTGCAAAACCTGATCACATGAAATTCATTAGCTAATCTATGAATAGTTCAAAGAACATGCCAAGATTTAGTTCACATGAACATGGGTTCATAATCACTTATCCAGATTTCTAAGAAAAAGATACAAAAAAGAGATAGGAACTCAACAACTAGTGTGCCTACTTCTGCGAGAATTCAAACCACTACTGATGATAGGAAACTATCTAGGAGTTTGCCTGTATCTAAGAGTAGTCGCGTTACGATAACGGCTGTGCCCAAAGCAGATCACTCTAAGGTGTTCTAGTTCTTTTTCAGATTTCCAAAAACTTTGTTTTTGTTTTTTTTTTTCCCCCCCCTACAATGTCCATAAGATTCCTTTAATGCAAATCATGATGCTTGTATAACAAAACTCCTGAAGGAAGTAAATTCACGTGCTAAGATTCAATCCAATAAGACCACAAACAGTAACAAACCCGTAGATCAAAAGAGTCATACTCAGAAACCTAGTAGACAGATCTTTACAGGACATAGGTTTTCTCCTAATAAGACCTTATTCAATTGTATCAGAGAAAACATCTCTCTAGATCTCTGATCTAGGTGGAAACCCACAGGGTATAATTTTCAAATACTGTGGTCTTAAGGTGGATTTCTACAGGAAAGTTATTCGACTCTTGCACAAGCAAGGTTGACAGTGAACCCCCACATGGTTCAAATGTAGATATCCCTCATATTCATGAATGCAAACAAACTCTGGATGTAAGTGCAGGTACATCAATCAATGTTCAGAAGGAACAAAGTCTTGATTTAAGTGCAGGTACCTTATGTAATGTCAACAAGGAAAATCTCAGAGTATGGTTGCTGAAAAGGATGATATCTCAAAAACCATTGTCAAAGTGGATTCACAGATGATGATACAGAAAGATGACGTTGATACAACATGATCAAGGCCTACGAACCTTAATGACAAACGACGTTTGAACAAACGGTTCCAGCCTCGCAACAACAATGTCAAACAGAAGTTCACAAGCAGCTGAGAAATTAACAATGACAAATGAGGCTGGATGTGCTATTCGGTCCATATGTTCGACGCAATTAACAATGGAGAAAATCAAGTTGTTTTAAAGCCTTCTGTTGTCACCACTACAGAATGCCATCAATAAACATCAAAAACCACCTGATTCAACTTCTAACTTCAAACGACTTCAACTCTAGCTACAACCTGTCCACTGCTAATAAGAAACTTTTCGATTTTGTAAATATTTTTTATTCTCTCATTATTTTTAATTTATATATAAAAAAAATAGAAAATATAAAAAACCTCAAAGAAAAAAAAAAAAACTCAATATAAATCAGAAAATTTTTACATAAAATACCAAATAGTATCTCTCACATGTCTCTTAGAATCGATAACATTTTACATACCTAAGAAAATGTTGAATAACATCGACACGCCGTTAAAATAAAGTTCGAACAGGAGTTTCAAAATGCTTCAAAACATGTCCATTTCTTCTAAATTTTCTCAATACATATGTACAATTCGTGCATAACTCGTCACCAGAATGTAATAGGGGAAGTGTACGCTCATTGCGCTTACTCTAAAATAGAAGAGAAGTCTTCTATCATGTTTTAAAATCGATGAACAACATTTTTCAAAAAGAACTTTCAATGTCAAAATTTGTCTACAATAATAATTTGTGGTATTTTTCCATAAAAAGTGGTGTTTGTTAAAATTGGTGTGTTTCAACACTAATCCTTCCTCCTCGAATAATTTTCAAAGAATTGTAGTACGTAGAATGTCATTTTATGTGAATCAATTTCTGAGGGGGAGCTTTTTAAAACAAAGCCTTTTAATGTGTCAGATACATCTCATAAATGTCAATTTTATGTATCCAAACACATTTTGTGAAATTAAAATGTGGAAACTTAATGTCAATTAATAATATACATTGTTCACTAAGGCATCTCACATCCACTCCGTCCTTCATATTATTGTGGTGTCCCATATCAATTTTTCATTCAATTGTCAAGTTTTAATAAACATTGGTATTCCACATATACTGTTGAAGATGAGCTATCGGAATCTGAATTCATGCAATATCGTGCTATAATTTTTCTCCCCATGGAATTTTTCATGTCAAATTTTAATCAATTGGTATTTCAAATACTAAGGTGTTATATATTTAATATAAGGGAGGAAATGTGATTAAAATATGCTATAGACGAATGTGATCTTTAAAGTCTCTAAGCAACTCTTTTCCTTCAGTGGCTAAACAATTTCTAATCTCCTGGAGCACATGTGGTTAGGGGATATTTGAAAATAACAATGTCAAAATGGTTTTATATGGTTCGATTCTCTATACCCAACAACCTATGAATTTCACAGACATTATGAAGTCATAAGGTGGAGGTTATGAATAAGTCCTACGATCCAATCCAGAAACCATAGGGATCTACCCAAGGCACTGTCCATAGTTAGAAATAGCAGTCCTTAGGATATTGAGAAGAATGTGTATAAGGGGAAGAATGCCGACTGAAGAAAGAGCAAACACGGGAATACAACACAACACGAGTTAGTAATGACGTCTTGGTAAGCATTGAAGGGGTTGAAGAATTAAAAAGAAATGTATGGATAAAGGGTGAAAAGAAAGAAGCCCTCCTTACACCTTAGGCAGAAACCGGGTCAATACATAATCTATCAAAATCACAAAGATGATTGTTGATATTGAAGACGACATCATGGACCCAGTGATGCAATGCACAACCCTTCCCAGCCCATCGGTTCTCTCAAAAGAATTGGTCTCATTTCTTCACGGAGATACACACGCTATCTATTGACATCTCTCTTCGAGATTGTTAATATTGAATAGGTGGCAGTCTGCTCCAGCCTCCGATTACTAAAACCAAAAGTGCACAAATCGAGTCTAGAGCCAGAAGAGATCATAGTATAAATCTCATTAGGACACAATGTCAAAATACACTTGTTGGACACCACAAAGTTCACAGGTTGTAACAAAGAGTCCTACGCATTATCCTTGAGATCTTGCCAGAACATCTGAGTGATACTTAAGTATTCACAGTGAAGATGGAAATCCTGCTTGAGCCAACATCAAACAAGCTCTTGGTAGGTGACTTGCAAGATTCTATATGAATCAAGCTTGTGATAACTGGATATCAATTTTGGTCCAGTAAATGAATTGACGACTTAATCAGAAAGATAGTAACTATCTGATTCACTCTTACCGTGTTGTTTGCTTTGAGACGTTCCGGTAATGAGAACTAGCAAGCATGGTGAATCTAATACATCTGTGTTAGAAGATCCTACGCTTTGAGCTGGAAACCCTGTCAAGGAGATTCTTTGAATCTACCTGATCACAGGTATAGTATTTATACTATAAAACGGGAAACCGGAGGTTAATGCAACCGAAGTCAAATAATGACAAAGCCATATTCATTTTATATTTTGCTAACTATTTATTTCAGATAAGATAAACCGGGTGTTGCAGCCTCATTCCAGCGAAGTCGGATTCATAAACCACATGCTCATACTCAAGCTTTCAAAGTCAATCATTCAACGTCAAGATAGTTGATTCTAATCTTCCCCACCATCAAAGAGCCTCAAAGTCAAATAAAGAATCATCAATTGGGGAGATTGTTAGACTTATAATCACATATGTCAAACAAGAATGTAACAAGTATGAGCATGTTGGTCAAGAGCACAAGTTGATCAAGGAAGTCAAATCAAGATGATTCAAGTCAAGGAGATGATGCAAGATAACGATCTCAAGAATTCAAAGTCAAAAGATAAAGGCTCAAAATCAAGATCACAAAGCATGGATGAACAAAGCCATTACAAACAAGACAAGACCATAACAAGGCAAAGCATAAACGTCAAACGTCATATCTTCAATGTCATCGGTGGTACAGAGGAGTTTGAAGAAAGAGACCTCAACATTGGGGGAGATTGTTAGCCTTAATTATATTAAGTCAAACAAGAATGTTATCGGTCTTAGAAAGTCAAACTAGGTCTTGTATTGTAATAGGCTAGTCGGGTTCAACGGGCTTGGATTGTAATCTAATATTGTCCGTGTTTCGGGCTTAAAGCCCAAGTTAAACCAAGCCCGGCCCGTTTAGAAAGCCCAAGTGCCAAGCTAGCAAGGCATGGGTATAAGTATCCCTTCACCACACTTGGTGAAGGGTGTTGGTTACATTTCTATCACTTGTAATCCACCTATTCTCTAATCTAATCTTCCTTTCTTATTTCTCTCTCTACTTTCTCTCTCTAAGATTTCTTCTTATTTTCTAGCATATTGGTAAAGATTATTGTTGTGTAATGGATTAAACTAGTGGGATAACAATATGTATTTTACCTTTGCAATTGAGATAACAACGCTCTTCTGTTTCATTGATGACCAGCTCACTAATTTATCACCGAAGAACTGTGCACTACCAGATGTACTTCTTCTAGTGTCCTGACATCCTGCATGATATACGTCTGCGTATGCTGTTAGTTCAATTCCGGTGTCCTTTAAATACCAAAGACCCATATGTATGGTTCCTGTTAATAAAAATAATGTTAAAAAACATTATTTATATTTTCGACCTGTCAACGTTTTGATAATAACAAAATGTAAAAATGTTTACGATAAACGTTTACAAATTATTAATCGTAAAATTCCATTTCTAAGATTAGTGATCACTAAAGGTATGAACAAATAAATAATTAAGCATGATTAGTGATCAAGAAAATATTTTTCTCTCATCCATTACATTTTTACAAAAGATTCTCACAAAAATAATAATACAAAATATTTTTAATTAAAAGAAAAGTTTTATTAAAAACTTAAAATTTTTCCCTCCAAAACGGAAGCTTCTACACCAGATACAATCTTCTCCACAAAAAGACAAAAAAGGGAGCGGGGTCTAGGTGGCGGCCCCCTTATAGGCCTGGCGGCCCCCTTATATATATGGGACCGTCGGGACCGCCACCTGTTACCATTGGTTTTTCCTGTCTATAAATACTGGTCCACCTCTTGCTGAAAATTATTCCTCTTTGCACGATATTTTTCAGTCTATTATTTCTCTCTCTAAAACTTCTTTCTCTCACTAAAACTCTTGATCACTAACATACTTAGATCTTGTTTTAAGAAAGAAATCTTGAATTATTTAGACTCCAATGCACATCACATAAGCCAAGCATCTAATTCATCTGAGAAAAACATGCTTAAAAAGTGTCAACATAAAGTTGGTGAGTTCATAGGTTTTTGTAAGTATAAATGTTGAACCAAAGTTTTGTAAAGTATGTATGACCGTTCCAATCCTTGTATGTTCACCAAAATGTATGTATGAATGTTGGAAATCAAAGAGTTGTAATATAGCAGCGACCATTTCTTTCCCTAAATGTCATAACAATATAAGTATAGTTAGCCACAATTGTTCATGTATGTATTGTCACTTTATTCAGGCAACGTAAATATTCACGTGTGTATAAACAATGATTACGATTTACTCTATAGTTCATGAAATACTGCGTAGACTCATCTATATTGCCACTTTATTCAATGAACCTTAAGTGTTCATGTTCATGTAAATGTAGTGCTCGACATTGCTATAACGGTTCATTTGTCTAGTGATAGCTAATCACCCGAACGGGGCTGTCACACCCGAATAGATCTATTTTATAACATTCGCGCTTACCCTCCAAGTAATTCACAGTTCAATCCGCTTAAGCTAATCCGTAATCATTTGGGTAAAAGTAAAGTAATGTCCTTGTTTTCAAAAGTAAAGTGAAACAAGCAATGTATTTCGTCCTAAAATAAGTTATTGGTTTGTTGATTCAGTTTGTAAAAACGAATTGTAATTGCACAGGTAACAGATTCAAACCAATCATGTAAAGAAAATGGGTACAAGCATGTTCTCACCCCAAAAGTTGTAAAGTTTATGTAAAACAATGTAAAGCGTGGGGCTTTTAAACTCACTGGAGTGATGAATAACAAGTTATAGTCAGATGCGTGAAAATCGTCACATTTAAGTGTCCTCGATGCAACCTTGTTAAATATAGGTCGTATGGTACTAAGTACTTGATAACTAATTCATATTGATTCTTTATAGCTACATTCACCTTCTAATTGTATTTGTGAAATAATATTTAAATCGCATTTGATAAATAATAACCATGTATTTGTACTCGTATAATCGTATAAATAGTTCAATCGCCTTTGTAAAAGTATGTATTGCCACTTTATTCCAGTATGTATTGCCACTTTAAGTGATTCTAAAATGTTTCACAAATTTTTTTATTAAAAATGAACCAACACTATTCATGTCAGGAAATAGTGCACAAGTATAAAATAGTGCGTATCTTTCTCGTTTTAACACTGTTTTGTACGTTCCTTACGTCCACGCTCTCGTATTAGGGTGATGTATCAAAATATTGCATTTTCATATTTTGAGTCCTATGGTGAACAGTACTTTTTACTGTTCATGGACTTTTATAAATTTATTTTTTATAAAAGTAATCGTCGTAATTAAAATATCTTATGTGAACAGTAACTTTTATAAAATTATTTTTTATGAAAGTAATCATCTTATTCGTTTTAGCTTCGATTTTAGTGATTCTTTCGAGCACGTATTCGTAATTAAAAGTTCTATCTATTTATGATGTTTTTAAAATAAAAATATCTTATGTGAACAGTAACTTTTATAAAAGTATTTATTATTGTAAACTTGCGAAATTCATAACTCCTTCGTTATTGATCCAAAAATTATGATTCTTAATGTTTTAGAATCCTAAAATTATATACTTTCTGTGAAAAATACTCAAATATTTTACCAGAGGTGGAAATGAAATGAGTTTTTATAAAATTTCTTTCATAAAAGCATTAATTATCTTATAACTTACAAATGGCGTAACTTCTTCGTTATAGCTCGGTTTTTCGAGTTCTTTATATGCCTGTGATCCTTGTAACATGTAGTATTTGATAAAAATATAAAATAAACACTTTATTTTTCGAATTTGATCAGACCCTTTAAGATTTTTACATAAAATGTGTTTGAAACTTGTTTTTGTAACTTTTTAGTTTAGTAACTTTGTTACAAGTCTTCTACCATGTCTTATACCACAAATCTCATATACTTTAGGTCCTTAGTCCATAATTTGTCCAAGTATGTCCATGATAACAAGTCTTTACATGTCTTTTGCTCATAAACTTAATAAGTACACTTTTTAGGTAACTAGTTTATATATACTCTTTATACATAAACCAACACTTGTACAATACTTATACTTCCATTCCAACATGATATTAACATCCATATAACATATCTAAAAGTATACCAAATTATAATTAAGTGTAAAAATCCATTTTATAAGTTAATAAGTTTCCTAGATGGTGATTCACTATATAAACATCATATACACATAAAATCATAAATGTAAAGAGATTAAAGTTTTTAGATAACCTTAATATGATGTATGATGATGAACAACAAGATCTAAACCCTAGTTTAGATATTAAACCCAAGCTTCTAAGATAATGAAAACCCTAATTCCAATGAAACCCTAATCTTAAACCCTTCTTGTTTAACCCTTGTAAACACTTAACCAAGCTTCCAATACATTTTAGACATGTCTAATAATTAACCTTGAACACTTGGAATACTTGTAAAATTAAAAATTATGAATGTATATGTGTGTGTGGTTTGATCCGTAGGTTTTGAGGGAGAGGGAGAGAGTATTTGTGAGTTTTTGTTAAGTAAA
This sequence comes from Tanacetum coccineum, assembly GCA_026074375.1. Taxonomy (NCBI): domain Eukaryota; kingdom Viridiplantae; phylum Streptophyta; class Magnoliopsida; order Asterales; family Asteraceae; genus Tanacetum; species Tanacetum coccineum. The sequence goes on from BQNB010115296.1 coordinate 19,462, forward strand.
ATGAGAAGTGAAAGTTTACTTGTGAATAGAATCCTTTCTATAGCAAAAATATCTAGAAAACCATTTGCAAAAACCATGGTATTCGGCTTGAATGACTAGTTTGTAAGATGGTTAGTGAAATGTGTAAGGAAGTTGATGAAAGGTGTAAGAAAGTTGCTATGAGGTTGCTTGTTTGAGTTTATAACATATGTGTGCTTTCTAGATGGAAATTAGATATTATTTTTGTGTTTTCCTAGCCTATTGATCCGGCCATATGTGTATATGTATAAGGAATTGTGTAATTTTTGAGTATTGGGTATATTTGTGGGTATTTGGTTGAGTATAGATAGGTATTGGTGCTTCCGGATATGCCTAAATGTGTTTAATTGCGAAACGTAAACACTTTACGTAACCAATAAAAATAAAATATAAAAAAGTTGATTATTACTTTCGTAAAAATAATATGTTGCTTGCTTGACCTAAACTTTAATTTGTTTGGTGCCTGTTTACGTTGATTGACAATTTTTAGCTTACGCGATTTAACTGTAAAATGAGAATTAAGAATGAACGCGTACAAGACTAAAAATAAATAGTGAATTTAATGACGGCGTAAATGACCTGAAAACACGAGGTGTTATAGCATACATGATTGAACCTATGGCCGAAGCATAAGGAACTCTTTGCATACGTTGTACCTCAATAGGTGTTTTAGCGCATTGCGTCTTTCTATAGTTAGGCTTTTCCATCATTAGGGTATACCCCTTTTTGGAGTTTTCTATTCAAAATTTCTTTAGAATTTTCTCTAGATAAGTACTTTGACTAAGAGAAATCAACCGCTTAGATCTATCACGTATGATCTTGATTCCAAGAATATATGCTGCTTCTCCTAAGTCTTTCATAGAAAAACACTTACTAAGCCAAGATTTAACTTCTTGCAGCATTGTAATGATATTTCCCATGAGTAATATGTCATCGACATACAAGACTAGGAATGAAACACTACTCCCACTAGCTTTGAGATATTCACATGGCAATTTTGAGTAAAACCAATCTTCTTGATTTCCTCATAAAACCATTTATTCTAACTTCTAGATGCTTGCTTCAATTCATAAATGAAACGTTGAAGTTTGCATACTTTGTTGGGTTTAATGTTTATAGATCCACAAACCCTCTTGTGTTGCACCTATATACAACGTCCCTCAACTATGTGACCGTTCCAAAAAAGTTTCTTGACATCCAATTGCCAAATCTCCATTTTCTAGAACGCGCTAAGGTCTAAAAGAATCCCTTAAAGCCCTCTAATGTCGGCAAAGGAGAGCGAGTTATCCCGATAATCTACTCCGAATGTTAGGGTAAAACCTTTCTACCAGACGAGCTTTAAAGGTGTGTACATTTCCATCCATGTCAGTCTTCTTCTTGAAAATCCATTTACTCCCAACAGTTTAACCATTAGGAGGAAGCTCAACTAGAAACCGACTAGATTATATTTTCATGGATTCTTTTCCGTATTCATAGCTTCAAGCCATTTGTCAGATTCAGGATCTGCTAATGCAGCTTTATAATTTGGAGGTTCATCAAGATCCCGTAATTCATACTCCTCAACGTCAACATAGTATCCATATATATCTGTCGCTTGAGGTATCCTTACGGATCTACGAATAGAAACTCCAACATTTTGGGGCTCGACCTCGATAGGCGCGACCTCATTATGTTCTTTGTTAGTATTTTTAGAAGGTTGTGTATCTTCCTCTTGAATTATTTCAAGCCCTCTATCACTCCCACTCTTTCCTAGAAGTCTGTGACTCCCACTCGCTTCTTGTACCATTAAACTATTTTCAAAGAACTCAGCGTTTCGAGAAACAAAGATCTTTTTTTTGAGTGGATAGTAAAAGTAGTAACCCATCGTTTCCTTAGGGTAACCTACAAAGATACACTTAATGGATCTGGAATCAAGTTTGACAGGCGTATCTCGTTTCACGAGTGCCTAACAACCCTAAAGCCTTAAGTAGGACAACTTGGGAGCTTTCTCGTGCCATATTTCATAAGGCGTCCTATCACCCGAACAGGGATGTCAATCTTAATAGATCTATTTATAACATTTGCGCTCACAACAGTAATTGATAGTTCATGATAATGGGCTCAGATGG
>BQNB010115297.1:2373-21587 GCA_026074375.1 Tanacetum coccineum
AGCTTATAGCTTGGAAACGGGTCAGAATCGGGACTTTCGGCTTCGTACGGCTAGAGTAACGACTCTCGGGCTTCGTTTCTTGGTTTCTTTTGCTTCCTTTCTGTACTTGAGACTTCTTAAGATCTATTAGAATTCATATTGAGCAAGGAGTTGCTACTATGAAGGGTTATAGAGGAGGAAGTGGGGGATGAAGAAGAATGAACACACTATGCCCCTATTTATACCCATTTGAAGGTATAATGAGTAAGCAAGCCTTAGGATCTGGTCTTAACACATAGAGGGTCTAGGGTATGATGTGTAGAAGCTAGGAAATCAATGGTGGAGGTCTATGAAGTAGCTTTGATGAGGTGTTTGTGTTTGGTGTATGCCGCGGCTGAAGAGGACAAAGGAGAGGCCATGTGCTCTTAATTTTGACCAAGGATTGGTCTAAGTAGGTGCATAAGCTGCTTGAAGGTTTCTAGAAGAGTTCTTGGGTGGTCATTTGTACATGGTAGCAATTTAGAGGGGTTAAAATGGTCATAGAAGCAAACCGGGTCTATTTTGGGTTCGACGGGTTCTTCAAAGGTTTTAACAAGGTACATTGTGTTATAAATGATTAAGGAATGATGAAATAGGTTGTTAAGGTCTGGGATTAAAGTAATTAGCAAAGATTAGCAATTTGTTTGGGTTAAAACGGATTAGAATTGAAGAAATGGGAGTACGGGTTCAACTAGGGCTCGTTTAGGGTTTTCTTGACTTTCTTGGTTTATATTTTGCATACTTTTGATTAGGAATGATGGAATACAGATCCTAGAGCTTAAATAAAGTATTATCAATGAAGTTTGATAGTTGGTTTTAGTTAAAATGGGTTGAAATTGAAAGAATAAGCCGTAACTTGGAATTAGGGTTCATATAAGGCTTTTAGGGTTTTCTAGCTTTGTAATTCTCGTACATTGTTGAAGCAAGGATGGTTAATGATGGATTAAGGTTTGTAAACTCATTTTATGGGTTTACAATGACTCTTGGTTGGTTATTTGGGATTAGAATGGTTTAAAATGAGTAAACGGGTCAAATGATCATTTAGGGTGCAATTAGGGTTTCTAGAATATGTTTTACGTACAAGTGAAGTAAAATGATGAAGTAATGATGAATAATGATTGAATAGGATTGATATGATTGTAAAATAAGTTATTTCAACTTATTTAAGTGTTGGTTTGGGGTTATGATGGATAAAAACCAAGAAACGGTTCATGGTTTAGAAACTAGCTTGGTTTTAGGGTTTAAGGTTTTGAATTAAGGTTTTGAGTACAAAAGCATGAATGAAAGCTTATGAATGGGATAATTAGGGTTTACATATTATAAAATGAGTGTAGTAGCTTGCTCACAAGTGATGGTGAAGAAATTAGAATAAAAACGGAGGTAAAACGGCTATTTTGGAGATCATGCTTAATGACTTGTACATTGAGCTTTTAGAGATTTGTACTTTGAGTTGAAGGGATTTTATATTTCAAATGAGATCTTATATTGCTTGTACATATGCTTTAGTAGCTTGTGCATTCACTTTAGATATTAATCCTTCATGTAATTAGGGTTTAGAGGTATATGATAACGGTTTAAAGCCCGTTTTGATATAACGTTGCGAATAGTACATTATAGGAATAATGTACCTTGTAAAAAGATTATGATGATATTGACTTGACATGTTATGATATTTGCTTGACATATATGAAGACAGGATTGCCATAGATAGGTTGCGTGAGCTCGTCTACTTTAGTTATGCAAGTTTACATGACATACTGAGATATTGACAATACAAGTAATGTAATAAAGCAAAAAATTTCCCCGTATAATTGTGATCATAGTAAAATAAGTTTTGCGTTTGATGAAAATTCTTGGGTTGTTATATATTATGTGTTGGTTATCAAATAAAACTAATTTCTTTCGTTCGATGATTATTGAAGACTTTGAGTTTGTACTGAAGGTTGGGTTAGTATATGTCTCCTTCATCAAAATTATAAGATTTCACATCTATATCTCTGATACTAGCCCATTATTGTTGATGATCAGATTTTCAAACCTTGTAGTTCGAGCTAATAGAGGAATGGTGGCCAATGATGACGAAACCGTGGATTTTAGACTACTTGTTTTGTGTTATTTCATCAAATACCAATATTGTGCATATCACATGTCTTATCCTACCCTTTTTAATGATTTTAACCTTTAGCTTGCTCGAGTTAAGGATTTAAGCAATTACATGTGTCTCGTTCATGGATTTGGATGAGCATATGTAGTTTTGTGCTTTTTCTAGAGCATTGGTATTGGCTAGGATTATTCACCTGTTTAAATATGTGTGTGTCACCCATGTTACCTTTAAGAGCTATTTAGACCTTAACTCTAGTTTGTGTAGTTTTGTGTACTTTCCAAACTTATGATAGAATACATGTTCTGACAGTGCAATTGAGTGATCACCCTGAAATAAAACACTTAGACTAGTGAGAGTTGAGTGATTTTGATCCCCTTTTCGTGAGGTATTCTGCTTTGGTATTTTCTAGCATTAGTAGCTTATAAATTCCTATCTCCCGAGTTGAATTAAGGGATATCTTTTTAAAAGTTATTCTAATATATCTACTTGAGGGCAAGTAGAAATCAAGTGGGGTTTATTTAATAACATCAAATAGTTTATACTTTTTCGTATCAAAATCCTTATCAAAATGCTTGTAATTGTTGTAAATTCTATTGAAATATGTACTTAATTGCTTTATATTTCATTTTCAGGAAAATACGAGCCTTGAAGCAGAAAGACACGAGAATTTATTTAATAAAGAAAACCAAGTGTTGATGCCTAGAAGAACTACGACGTAGTTGGCCACTATATCTACGCCATAGTTACATGAAAGGCTAAGACAAACTTAGAAGGAACTACGACGTAGTTTTCTCGTTGGAACTACGCCGTAGTTATCATAAGTCACCAATAAATCCGTATCTAGTCACAACTACGGCGTAGTTGGCGCATATATCTACGCCGTAGTTACAAAAAGCCATAGAATGGAAAGTCTACATCAGCATAACTACGACGTAGTTCATACCTTTAACTACGCTGTAGTTTAGTGGAAAAGTATAAATAGGGCCTCATACCCTGCTCATTCATATCATCTATTTACAAGGGAGTTTAAGGGAACGACTAGGGCTCCTAGAGGCAGAAGATTTTGACTCACAACACCATTAATCTAAAGGAGAAATCACTTTACTACTTTATTGTATTAATCATTCATAACAGATCTGATAAGAACATAATATTTATTCAATCATTGATTTCTTTCATTATCTCTTATATCATCTGCAGCATGAGTGGCTAAGCACTTTAAATACTTTCCTTGTTATGATTTTGTTATTGTTATAATGATTGTTTCCTGTTGAATTATCATTTATTGGATATCCTTATTGCCTGTTGATTGATCCCTAAATTTTGGTAGTGTTGCGGGTAGTGTAGATCCTGTTAGACCTTATATTAGGCGTACTTGTTGAATTAAGGGTTAACAGGGTACTAGGATAGGTTAGCAACTTTCCTTAGTGTAGGAATTGCTCATATCATCGCGTGCGCTAAATTAAACACTTAAAAAGTTCAAGAAACTCTTTCTGAGAGGGTTTGTAGCCTATTATTGGTTATAGACAGATCTTTAGGATAGTTGAAGGTTAATCACTATAGCATGGATACCCTGCCTTCGTGTCCAACAGGGATTTGGGATCATAGGAAATATAGGGTAGATTCCGATGCCAATTCGGGTCTGTTAATATTAGAACCACCATAAGCGTTAAGTTGACATTGCACTAGGAAACATCATTTTAACCATAGCAAAAGAATAATAAGGCTAGTACGTTTTTCTCCCTGATTAATTCTTATATTTCAATTTCACATTTTTGCTTACTTAATTACTTTCAAATCAACTTCAAAACCATTTTAAACTGTGACACATTCCAATATAGACTAAAACACTTAGCTCTTGGGACGAACTCAGATTTACCAATCCAACACTACATACGACCAGGTTCTCTGCCCGTTAGTGCGTTGTATAATCGAGTTTTATATATTTAAAACTTGAAAATTTAATTAAACGATTAATACACATCAATACCCACTTTACTTATATATGCTCCTTTATCTCACACCTTTTAACACATACAAATCATATAGCAGAAAAATGTCTCAATCTCCACATCCAAATGATATTTGGTTCAATTCTTACCCTGAGATGCCTTAAAAGCCAAATTCATAATCTTCTTCAAATCCCACAATACCTTCATCTCAACATTCAATCTCGTCATCACAATATCCCCATTTGGTACCTAATATAACTTGTTAAATATAAAACAAGAACAATGGAATAACCAACCATACGAACAACAACTACTTCAACAACGATTTTTACATCTTCAACAAAACCCACAACAGTATTATCAAAACCCACCACCGTAACAACAACAAAACCCAACCTATCTACCACCGGTAGACTCGCCAAAAAAGACCTGCAAGAAAAGATCCGCAAAAGTAGCATCGTCATCTGACACCCAAGACAAAAAATATCAACGTTGGACGAGCGAAGAGGATGAACTATTGGCTTCACATTACATGTCAGTTTCCGAGGATCCAAATATCTAAAGAGACTAAAAGCTGGAATGTTTTGGGGGCAAGATTCTTTTGACACACAACGTACCAAAGATATGCTTTCTTCGAAGTGGTCGGCGTTGGATAAAAATTGTCAAAAGTTTATTGCTATACGTAAACGCGCATAACGTTTTGTGTAAAAGTGATGAAAATGAGATGGATGTGTTTGAGGCACGCACAAAATATTTAAGGATGAGCATAAAGGAAGACCATTTAGTCAAGAGTCGTCATGGGAGATATTGCACGGTTTCGCCAAGTGGGATGCGCCTGAGCCCATTACAATTTTGACGGTTAACGTCGATGGCACGTCGAGAGAAAACGCCGAGCTATTCAGTCAAGACAAGAGACAACATCCCCAGGAGCACGTGCGGCAAAAAAGACGAAATCCGAGAGCTCATCGGGTACCGTGGGGAGTCAAACGACGGTGTTTGAGGATACGATGCAAAACGAGTTGCGACTCAAACGGGAATCGCAACAAGAGAAAGAGCGAACCGTGATTAAGTTTGAAGAATTGCGGTTTCTCGCAACAAGAACCGATGGGTTGTCTTCACAAGATGCCACAATCATCGAGATGCAAAAAGATATTATCCGATCAAAATATCCCCTTCTCTAGTCGTCGATGTAGTTTTTTATTATCGTATTGTATTTTTAATTATCGCATTTTTTGTATTTTTTATATTTCTTATGTTTTTTTTATTTTGTTATTGTAATTTGTATTTTTATTTTATATTAGTGAATTGTTAGTTATTTGAAAAAAATGAAAAAAAAAATAGTAGGTCTCAAAAGTGTAAGTTATTGAAAATTATTATTGCGGTTGTTTTGGTGTAAGTTAGTTGGTTGTAAGTTAAATGAGAAAAGATGATGTGGCGCACAAATGACAGTAACTTTGGTGTTACTGCACCCTTTGCTCTAAGTATTTTGCTCATGTTCTTGATTTTAGATTGAAGATTTGATTGTGGATTGAAAGGAAAGAAGACAACGGCGCTTTTTTATTATTTATTTATATTTTTATTTTTATTATAAAACTGTGAAATAAAAAAATAAAATACGAAAAGTCAAAAGTAGTAAAATAGAAAAAATACAGAGCAGGAAGTTGTCTTCTCCTGTTAATTAAGTGGATGAAAATGTCAGAAAAATGCGGGACAGAAACTATAAAGTTTTATAAGTCAAAAACAATAAACGTGAAAGATACGAAAAAAAAACTAAAAAAATGTCTTATCTGCCAATATAATGGATATTAAGGGGGTACTAGTTGTAAGAGCAATGGGTATCATGGCATGACAAAGCCATGCCATTTAGGTCCCATCAGTGCCACATCACTGCCACATCATTTCAACACAACATCTCAAAATACATCCTCCGTCATAACACACCCACAACCAATGCCATTTAAGCCCCACCACCCACCATTTTTTTTTATTTTTTCACACAAACTAAATTCATTCATTAAAATTAAAATACGGAAAAAGAAGATACATTTCAAAACTAAAAAAACGACATACGAAATTTAAAATATGATACGGAAAAAACGGAACAAATTACGATACGAGAACACGAGCTTTTAGATTGCTCGGTAATTGTTCATGAGTTCTTGCTTCTCATCTACGCTTCTCAACACTTCTTCCTTAGCAGCCTCCAAGGCTGTGATAATCGGTTGATGTGTTGTAGTGTAGGGTTGTTTTTTATATGATTCAAGTTTTAAATTTATATTTTGCCGACTCAACCAAAAACAACACTTTAACGGGCAGTGTACCCGATCGGTAGTAGTTTCGTGGTAAGTAGGGTGTCGATCACTGAGAGTGAGGTTAAATCTATCAATTTAATTAATATCTTGATTATCTAATCTATGTTAATTATATTATAATCCTATGTTAAACCTATGTCAGTCTAAATCCTAATTCTAATGGAAAAAGAGGGTTTTCAGCCTGAGAAACTGGCACGGTTTGGTTGGTGACTACAATCAATTCAAGAAACTATTACCCACGCAAGCTAATTAACAAAGGATAAAAGAGCGGTCGAACCTTATATAAAAAAATTGTATTAACCATTATTAATCCGATTAGAACGTTGGTTTGTTTATTAAGTGCATATCATTCTTAAGACTTAGGCGTTACATCATCCTAAGACCTAGACACATTAATTCTGTCACAATTAAAGCATCCACATAAAGCATCCTTATTTGCTGATTATAATCTATCTTAGGGATTAAAGCAATGGTGATCTTGTTAAACCCTAGCTCATAGAGACTTTACCCACTTACCGCTTAATGGCAATCTATACACTAGTAGTCCACTTGTCCAACTATCTAATGGAATCAAAACGTTATTTTGTTGAATAACTAGGTCATCCAGCATCAACACGATCAATAAACCATCGGCAATATCCAATTAACTAGTTAAGCCCGAAGCGTATAATAGACACAGACTTAGAAGGACAATACTTGTGTAACTATTATTCTAGATGTATAAATTACTATATGGAGAGCTATCCCGGACTCTAGATCCGCTTGGTCCACTTTGCTAGATCCAGTTGAATGATAGGTCGCATACAAAAGCGCGTAAACAAGTATAAATTGATAAACATAAACAAGCACTCAACGTTAAATCAAGAAATCGATATAAAAAAAATACCAAACATTTAGATCTTCATAATAACGGCTAATACCCGAAGGTATTAGCCTTCAAACGTCATAATAAATATAAGAGTAATAATTTAGCCAAGGTAAACTAACCGAGTTAACGAATGATATCAAAAACTAAACGATTACAAAAGTATATGGAATTACATGATGTCTCCTATGGAATTGAATACGTTGCTCGACCTCTTCTGCTCTTTTTCTCATCTGAAAATCGACTTTTGTGGTTTAGGTGAGAATATGATTTAGCACACTTAAAACTCGTTTTTGAGTTTTCTGTTTATAAGGTCTGGAAGTCGGTTGGATACGGCGTATCCATGTATTGGATACGACATATTGGGATTTCTTGGAGTAGGGACCACGTTTGATATCTTCCAGAATATTATATTGATTCCATATCTTGAATACGTCGCATTGAGTCCTCTGGATACGACGTATTGATCTTCATTCCTTTTGTGGTCTTTGGTGAGTGCAGGCACGGATACGCCGTATCTTCCTTGATGGATACGGCGTATTGGTCTTCAGAAATTAAATCTCAAAATATTCTTTATTTAAGCCCAGAATCGCGCCTTTTGCTAAGTTTCACTAATTACTCCATAAAATACTAGCAATTCTCAAATATACAACGATTAATAACAATTCTTTGCAATAAACTATAACAAAACTGGTTAAAATATCTAGGATAAAATGATGCATATAAAATAGACGTTATTTGATGCCATCAAATATCCCCTCACTTGAATCATACTTGTCCTCAAGTAGCTTTTAGAAGTTTATAAAAATGTTTCCCTTAAGGATATTTTCCGTTAAAGCACTTATTCGATCTATTACAAGTACATAACTAAACACCTCACGAAATAGGAAGATGAAAACACTCAAATCACTCAACTAATCTATGTGGTAACATGTAACTAATTCACTCAATTGCTTGGTCGTGATGAGTATTCTATCATAAGCTTGGCAAGGATACACATCTTCCCCTAATAAAGAAGCCCAAGTTTAACAAGTTTATAAAAGGGGAAATATGGGTTTTTTTGTAATGAGAAGCGTACATTTGATCATTCTACAATCTTTCACCAGAAGTACCACTCCAACAAGGCAGCTAAAGCACACATACACACCCGGAACGCCGGGATAGACATGTGTGTTCGATCACATCCCCATTTGAATTTAACCAACGATTAGGATGAAGAATGATATAGGGTAGGAACCTTCTAACTTTCACCAATAGTAATAAACCAACAAGGCAGCTGAGACATGCATACATGGCCGTAACAACAGAATAGACATGCACGCTCGATCACATCCTCATTCGCGTAAAACCCATGGTTAATCCTTTGGTGAGAGGGAAGCAAATTGTTGTTAAATAAAAATCAAGAAATAAATGGATTAAGACTTAAGATACAAGTTGCTAGACACTTATTTCCCGACCGTTACCATGATTAAGACATAAATATTTACAACATCTTGATCATAGATAAAAAACAATCAACCTAAGTTGGCGTTCCCATAACGATCAACTTCCCAATCATCCCAAAAATTTACATACTTTACAAGGCAAGTGGCGATATCTTCCACTTTGTACAATACTCTACATCGTTGATTTTTAGGCGTATCAACGAATAATCGATCATTCGTATAATTCCTTCGGTAATGCTTTTTGCGAAACGATTATCTTCAAACTTTCTTTTTTTTAAACAATACTTTAAATCTTGGTATAGTTTCACCATCTTCACCATCATAATAATTCCGAATAATTCCTTCGGTAATTTCTTCATTCTTCGGTTTCACCAATAATTGTGATGTAGTAAAAATCACATGAGCTTTGACTACTAATATACATTCCCATTTACAATGTGCAAATTTCCAACCGCACCAAAGATAGAAAATGACACAAACTCGGGAAATACAACTTTAACACTTTAAGCAACAAGCCAACTGTAAAATAAATCAAACTTAATCTAACAGGGTAGGTTAGGTGTAAGGGTGTAATGAAACAAATAATTAGTGTAAATTCCTAAAGGACTGGCTCTACGGGTTGTTCTAGTGGATCATCACTCTAAAGATGAGAGTGGAAGGGTTTAAACTGGAGGTTAACTAACCGGTGTAGTTAGTTAATAAACAACATGTATAGGCGATTTGGTTGTAATCCTAAGATTTACCAATTTAAACAAGTTACTCCAATTAAATCCATAATACTCATTATTGTGGTCTCGAATAGATATACCAAGCCAAGTTCTAAAGTCTACAACATCACCGGCACACTTATATTTTGTGGAATTTGGGTAAACATTTGGAAACAGAAAGGTTATATCCTCACAATATATATCAAGGGTTATTGTGTGCGGGTTATGTAACAAGTAATTTCACAAAAGTATATTTGATTTTTTTTAAATTTAAGCATAATTTAAGCCTTTTATTGTGAAAATTTAGGACAAGTAAACATTCTAATTCCATCCCCCCACTTGAATTATACAACGTCCTTGTTGTATATGTAAAACATTAAATACGGGAATTTAAAAAGAATTAGAATGAGAAACTCCCTGATATTTGCTCGGTAGATTCTCCAATTTGCGTTTATGACCAAGATAGTGTGTTGAACAACCGTCTTGAGGTTTCAAGACTCCAACACTTCGAGATTTCTAGATTTATAAATTCTCCACCAATATTCGTTGATATTTCCTTCACAAGATCTTATGTAAAATATAGGAAAAACAGGTGCATTTCTATCTTGGTATCTACGGTTAATTTAAACTAAACTAAAACAAACTAAATACAGGTTAGACTGTGGATACGGCATATCAAATAAATGAATACGGCGTATTCGCAGAACTGACAATAATATTTTTAAAGTGCATGAAAAATAAAGACTGATAACATCCAGACATTCAATACGCCGTATGGTATGGGGCGGATACGCCGTATTGAAGTCTGGGAAGACAGACTCGATAACAAAATTAAATAACATTCCGGGTTGTCTCCCGGGAAGCACTTTTGTTTACAGCGAAGTCTTTAAGTTAGACTTTTCTTCAGCTTCTTTTACTTCAACTCATTTAAATCATCTTCGTTGTTGCATTTGTTGTTAATATCCTGCTTGGTTCCGTTATATGAACTACATTGCTGAACTTACTGCCAGGCTTTGTTCTATTATGCACAAACAAACCAAAAAGTCATATCGTGACGTACATATGCAAAATGTTAGAACCTGTTTTAGATACCTCAAGATATGAATAATAATAACAAATGCACAAATATAAACAAAAGATAAAGATAGGAGAGATCATGGGTCAAGCTGCAGTGGGTCCTGCTGAGCTGTGGAGGTGCTGGCCTCGCCAGTCCTCTGTCTGGTCCGCCTTTGGAATGTAGCGGGTGAGCTCCCTCGAAAAGATCCGTTAAACGCCTGATATGTCAACCCGTTAGCATCCATCAACTACGTCATATACGTCATCAACCATGTGAAGAATCTCCCCTGGTCGGTCATCGATCTCTCCACAAGTCCACGTAAGCTCCCAACATCCCTACGCAGTCCCTGTACATCCTTCTCTAATCTCCTTAACCTTTGGGGTATAGTCCTGGTAGCAGCTGGAGGTGGTGGTGATGGTGGCTGCTGAGGTGCCTGCACGGGTGCCAGAACAGCCTGGTCACCCCGTCAACGATCGGTGCATCCTTAACGTCAGCAGGGGCACCAGCCACAGCATTAGGCTGCCTCTCTGGTCCCATGGCCACCCAGGCCCAAGTATAATCTATCTCAACACAAATCTGCAGCCTAACCAGCTCTGCCATGTCAATCACCAGAAGTTCAGGGGCAATAACAGTCAATCCTCCCAGTATCTCTGCAGTCAGAAGCCCAAAATGCTCGGCCAATCTAGCAACAAACTGCCCACCAGAAATATGTGCCCCGCTCTTCCTCCCAATGGCAAACAACCTCAAATACCTCGCCAATAAGTAAGGAACGTTGACCGAGCCAATGTCCATCCCCCTTAAATAGAACAAATCTATCACGGTCACCTTCTTAGGTGCCTGACTCCTCCCAGCAATGCTACATGTAATCAATTTATGGCACAACCTAAGAATAGGATCCCTAATCGTGGTGTAAGAAGGGGTTGTGCCAAGGAAATCTCCAGCAGATGAGATCCCCATCCAATAATCCCTCAGATCCCCCTTGTCGGGGATTTGTCTGGCGCTCCCGGCCCAGTAAACACTAAACCCGGCCGTTTGCATCTCTTCTTCCGTATGTAATCTCAGGGCTAAGATGAAATGCCTCCATCTTGTATGCCTCATAGCTCTGCCTAACTGAAACTGCAGAGTCCTAGGCGTGTCCAAGTCAATAATAGCCTGCCCAAACCTAAATGTACTAAAGAAATCAAGAATAAGCTCGTGAGCCAATGGTCCCCTAATATCAAACATCCTCCTCTAAGCCTTACTGGTGAACACACTGACACCTGCCTCATCACGATGCTCCATCGTCATCCTAGCTGTCAGCCCCTTAGCCATCAAATCCGGTAATCCCCCAAAATTAAATACCAGTACTCTGTGCACCTTTCTTATGTGAATCCTGTCTAGCCTCGACTCAAAATCTGCAATATCCGAATCAGTATACTCTAAACCCTTGTATCTAAGAAATTTGTGTCTCTGCTCATGCGGTGGTAAGGGTGCCATATCTGCAAAATTAATCGAGGAAACCACAAGAGTATAGAAATTTAAACCTTCTGTTCTGAGAGTGGATACGGCGTATCAAATAAACGAATACGCCGTATAGGGATCAATAAGTCAATATGCTTGATATGTGAGAAATCACATATCCTTTTTATATCAAAAATAGCCCTTAAAAGATGAAATTGTGCATAAAATGCTTGTATATTGCTTGTTTTGTCTTTGTGATTGTGTAGGTACGGATATTACAAATAACACAAGAAAATGGCCAAAACCGGACAAACACAGACACAAGAACGGAAAAGAGTGCACAAGAGCCACGGATTTGATTGCTAAAAGGTCAAAAAGTCAACTCAAAGTCAACTGGTCAACCACAAGAAGACAAAACCCCAAAAATTACCAAAACAGTCCCTTAAGTAAAATCATTTTACATAAAAAACCCCTAAAGCCCTAACACCATTATCTCTTTAAATATAAAAAGATAACGGTCGTTATCTTTCTATAGTAACCCGAACTAAAACACATGGCCCAATTTCTTTTGTTATAAAACCTGAGGCCAGGTCAATGACCCAATTCCCCGAGTCAAATACCCCTCCTATTCAGTTAAAAAAAAGGCGCCAAGAGAAATTTACTATTCATCATCTCTTTCAGTTTAACCTCCTGTTAAAATCAAAGGGGTAATTAAAATTGATGATATGGCTCTATGATTCGAGTACCAAGGTACGATGTGGCAGAGTTCGATGTCACCAAAGGCTTTCATTAGTCGAACACCACAAAGAGGAAACGCGGATATACGAAAGAAACACACAAGGACAACGTTTTTTACGCTAAATCTTAGCCAAAAGAAGCACAAATGGGTCTGACACACGGAATGCCATGTTGGCAATCTGTGTGCCCATCATTTAATCCAACGGTGATGAATGGGAATCTAATGATTGGAAATTAATGAAGGGTCGTGATCAAATGGATGAGGAGCGGGATAGACTCCTAGAAGCTTCACTCCAAGGCTATAAATAGAGAGCAAGCCTCACACACACAACATCTTTTTTTTCCTCTCAAGCATTTTAAATATAGCTTAATTTAGTTTAGCTAATGTACATTTTAAAATTCAGTTTTTCAGCTTAATTGTAAACTTCATTTCCACGTTTTGTATATAGGTTTTAAATCAATAAAATCATAGTTTACTATGTTTACAAACTGTCTTATGACTTACAAGCTTATTAATCAAACTCAAATGCATCTATTCCAACAATTTCACACGCTACTCTTAATAACTCTCATAAAGCTCTCTGAGTCTCTAAGCTCAGATTGAGCTCAAATTAGTCATTTAATAAACTTAAACATTTAAATCAGTTAATACCTATGCTTAATAAGGATTTTGGTTGCTTGGATGATGAACTAGCAATGGAAGAGTTCATAGGACTTTACTAGCTTATCCTTGATGATAGACCCCTAAGAAAGCCTTATTGACAATCACTTTGAGCAAATTAAGCCTTTGTTTAAAAAAAAAAAAAAAAAAGCTAAGGCATTTGTAAGTTTCTCATTTTATCTTTTATGCCTTAATTTCATATTTAAATCTTGCTTAATCTGCTTATTATACTGCTTATATTCTGTGCTTATAATTGCTTATTATGTCTTATTAGTAAAGTTTGATTATCTGTTTTTAGTTTTAATAGTCTAGATCATAGTTTTCTTTATATTGTCTCATAAATCAATAAAAATCCAAAAAATATAAGCAAACTAAAGCTTAAGATTCTGGCTATTTGATTGTTGAATAAGCCCCAAGGTTTGTTAATAGTTGGTTTGTTATCTGTATTAAGTCTTGTTCACTAATCTCTATTTCATAAGCGGTGCAGAATGAGAATTTGGGTGATATAAAATAAAGAGTGGTTTTGGCATACAAGTACTAACTACAAGTTATAGTACTGTTAGTGGCAATTGGTCTTTTGAAATCAGTTTTAATTTCTCAAAAAAGTTTGTAAGTAAGATATTAGAAGCGAGATTAATGTTAATTAGTCTTCACCGCGAAACGACTCTCACAGTCTCTCTTCCAGAATTTCTTTCAGTACTAGCGGTTTTAACTACCCACACGCACAACTCGAGACTACTGAACTTCCTACATAAATAATCGCGAGCACAAACCTAAGTCTTGCTATTTATGATTCACTCTAAGCGATAACTAATGGACATGACCTATTTGCCATTTAGTATATGAGTTTGAGTGTATAAGTTTTAAGATTAATAGCCTGCACTTGTTTGAATTACATCTTGGTCAATTTGGTTGCAAACTGCACCAGATAGTTTAAAAAGACAAGTAGCTGTTTTCATGATCAATTTTCAGAAGGTAATTGTAGGAGTTAGATTTAGATATTTGGCATACAAGTAGATCTAGGGTAGTAGTTAATCTGTCTTAACTTAGTTTTCAAAAAGTAGCTTATTTAGTTATCTGTTTTTAGCCTTAAAATAAGCTTTTTTGTCTTTTTAAACCAAAAGTAACTAAGTGTTCTTAGTGTATAAGCTGTTTTCAACAAGCCTTTTCATTAAGCTCCTGAATTTCAAAATGGTTTTAAAAAGTTGTTTTAAGTAGTATTTTAGGTGAAAATCTTTAGGGAAAAAAGCCAAAGTCCATTAGGAACCTATTAGCTTATTTAAAAATAAGCTCAAAGGTGCCTTAAGGGGCTGTTTGGTTAACAGTTTACAACCCACAAGTGCCTATAACCCTTTATTTCTACGCTTATCTGCTTTATTTTTAATGGCTTATTTAGGTTTAGTGATTATTTAGCTATTAGGTTAGTAAAGTCCATTTAGCTTATTTTGATTTTGTCATTTGCTTTATTTCATTTGCTTTCTAGTGTAAAATTTTAAGTGTTTTTAAGCTTTTTAGCTTTTCTGTCTTTTTAGCTTATTGTCATTGCTTATTTTGGATCTCTTGTGCTTATTAGATATAGCTTTTCATCTGTTTTAGCTTATTTGACTTTTCCCTTAGCTTATTTGTTCTTAAAAAGCCCAAACAGTTTGCATTTTATAGGTTTATTAGGATTTGTTTATTCTGTCTTCAACTGCTTATTTTAGGGTAATAAAAAAAGTTGTTTTACAAAAGTTGCTTATTTTTAAGAGTTTTAAAAAGTTATAAAAAATGGAAAAAAATAAAACACTTGGGAAAGTGGGAAGCCCCGGGTGAGCAAGGCTCGAACCTTGGACCTCTACCACCTTCACCAAGCATTTTATCCCCCACTCACACAACCATCATGCTACAATATCTCATCTGTTATACCTTCGCATTATTTATATTTTATATACATTTTAGGCATATTAGTATAATAAGTTGTTTTAGCTTATTTCACAGCTTATTCGATAAGCTGTGTTCCCGGGCTTATTTTTCCTAGACTCCTCTTAGTTCAAGCTACTTTCTATAATTTTTTCAGAATTTTTATAATTAGTTTAGTATTTTTAAACATTTATTTTTATTAAAAACTTTAAAAATTCATAAAAAATAGAAAATTAATCAAAAAAATATAATTCTTTTTTAGAAAATTTTCTTTTATCATATAGTTTCTAGGAAAATTAGTTTTGCTTCCGTAGGGTTAAAATTACAAAATTTCAATTTTTAAATAACGGGATTCGTTTCCATTCACGTTTTTCGTGTTTTTAAGCTCAATTCAACTCCGTTTTTGTTCTAGTTTTCTTTAAACTTACTTTTTAGTCAATTAGAGTCTATTAAAAGTGGAAATTTCATTTTAGGTTTAATTTTGGAAATTTAGGGTTTTTTATCACCATTTAGGGTTTCCGTTTTACGTTTTTAGTTAAAGTTTAATTTCCCGTTATTTAAGTTAGGTTTAATTGTCCTTTAATTTGCTCATTTTTTAAGATTTTTGAAAACAAATCATCTTTGAACCAATTGTCCAAACAACAAACGCGGTCTCAATTTTATAAATCTTTGAGGAATACGACCCGGGAATCACTTACCGGTAAATATACGTATTATTATATATATTTGTGAGAATTTACCTTATTACTTTTGTCCTCAAGGGTAGTTTGGTAATTTTCTATACTTATATTATTATACGTGTATAAAACTTTACGCAATCAAGTTTTTGGCGCCGCTGCCGGGGATTTGTGATTAAGATTCTTTCGTTTGAAGTTTGTCGATCGTGATTTGGAGAACCTTTCGTCTTCGAAAGTTACGCTTTTAAGAAAATCAAAAATAAAAAAAATAAAAAATATAAAAAGTAAAAAATAATTTTCTTTTCTTTTTAGTATAAGTAGAAGTTTAAAAACAAAAATACAAAAAAATATTTGCTCTTCCGGATTTTTCAATTTTTCTCGTTAATTTGTGAATATAAAATTTTACAAAGTTGGTAAAAGAACACCAACAAATAATACCTTCAATTGAGGTATTATCCATCAATAAGTTCCCGAACCAAAGATTAAAAAATTTACCGTTTGTGTCACTTACGAAAAAGGCGCACCTCTTTTGTAAAATTTATTTTACTTAAGAGAGTTACCCTAAGTTTGTTGATTATTCGGTAAACAAAAATATTTCCTTTTCTCATTTCTTTTATCATTTCTTTTGTTTAGTGCATGCGCACTAGAAATTCCTATTTTCCAAATAATTTAAACGTAACCATTCCGAGATGTCGAAATAAAGTACGTGCTCCAAACATAGTCGAAACTGAGCTTCGTACTATCGTTGCACCAATGGCAGAACGTACAATGGAAGAGCTACTCCGAGCACCCACGGAAGGTTACGGAGAAGCTATTGTTTTACCAGAAATTAATGCGGATCATTTTGAGATCAAAACGAATTTGCTTCAATTGGTTCAAGAGAATCCATTTTACGGTCGTAAGAGTGAAAATCCTCATGCTCATATCAATAGTTTCAAAAGGATTACCTCAACTCTACGATTTAGGAATGTGCCTAATGATGTGATTAAGCTTATGATGTTTCCATATTCGCTCGAAGGAGCCGCTAAAACTTGGTACGAGAAAGAACCACCAAATTCAATCTTGACTTGGGAGGATCTCGTTACCAAATTTGTGAATCAATTTTTCCCTCCTTCGAAAACCACTCACTTAAAGAATGAAATTTCTCGATTTACACAAAAATTTGAGGAGACTTTTAGTGAAGCGTGGGAACGATTTAAGGAGTTGCTTAGAGCTTGTCCCCATCACGGATTTACGGAGTTAACTCAAGTTGATACCTTTTATAACGGTTTAAACGAGAATGAACAAGACTCCTTAAATGCCGCGGCGGGTGGAAATCTTTTGAGTCAAACGACTAGAGAGGCTTTAATCATAATTGAAAATAAATCAAAAGTTCGTTATTCATGAAATAGATCAAATGCTTCTAGGATGAATGCTACTTCTAGTAAAACGGATGAAAGAATTGATAAGCTTGCGGATTAACTTTCGACCTTAGTCGAGATTGTTTTTCTAAAAAAGTGTCACGCCTGCTATCCGTTTAAAGGCCGGTTGAGAATCTTTTGCGTTACTTGTGGTGGTGCCCATTTCTTTGGATAATAATTGTCCGGCTACCGACAACAATCAGGCTAGTGTTTGTGCAACCATGGGCACTTACAATCAAGTTAACCCTCCGAACCATGTTTAGTAATCAAATGGCACCACCGAGGTGTTTGCTCCGGTGCAAAACAATGTCAAAATAGGTTTAAATCCATCATCAAATTTCAAAGGGAAATAATTTAAAATCGGGTAAATAGTTTTCAATGGAAATCAAGGTTTCAGCTCAAAATAATCATCTCCATATTTTCAAAAACCAAGGATTTCAAAACCAAACTAATTCAAGAGCCTAATAATCAAGTTCAACAAGAGATTTCAAATGATTTTTCGAGTTACAAGAGAAATAACGATCAAATGTTGAGAAACATGCAAAATCAAGTCAACTCGTTGAAAGGAGACCTTAAGAATGAAATTCAAAACACGATAAAATCTCAATAAGCCGTCATGATGAATCAACAAACTACTTTTCAAAATAATTTGCAAAACAAGATTTGTGGATTGTTTCAAAACCAAGCCTCAATTCGAGACATCTTCCGATAATAACCATTCCAAACTCGAAGGGTGATATGAAAGCGATCACTACTTGAAGTGGTATTGCTTACGAGGGACCCTTGATTCCTACTAATACTTCTCCTAAAAAGGTAGTAGAACGAGAAACCGAGGAGACAAAGGATAAAGAGCAAACAAATTTCCAAGTAAGTACCGCTCAAATCCCACCTCCGGTTATCCCCGTTTCAACTTCCTCCGATGCTCCAAAGACTTTGCCTAAAACCATTCCAACTTTGGAATCCGATGTTCCAAAGAGTTTACCTAAGCAGAATATTCCATATCCTTCACGACATGATGATTAAAAGTCCCGTGACAAAGCTTCGAATCAAATGGAGAAGATCTTCTAAATCTTTCAAGATTTGCGCTTCGACATTAGATAATCGCCTAATGCTTTACTTTTGATGCCAAGATTTGCTCCTACGATTAAGAGTTTGCTCATGAATAAGGAAAAATTGCTTGAGTTAGCTAAGATACCGTTGAACGAGAATTGCTTGGCAATGCTCCTCAAAAAGCTTCCCGAAAAGCTTGGAGATCCCGGCAAGTTTCTTATTCCATGTAATTTCCTAGGAATGGATGTATGTCACGCCTTGGCCGATCTTGGTGTGAGCATAAATCTTATGCCACTTTCTATTTGGAAAAAGCTTTCTTTGCCTGATCTTACACCAACTCGGATGAATTTAGAGTTAGCGGACCGATCGATTACTTATCCTAAAGGACTTGCCGAAGACGTTTTTGTTAAAGTTGGAAAATTTCATTTTCCTACAGATTTTGTTGTTGTCGATTTCGAAGCCGATCCTCGAGTACCTCTGGTCGTGCTTTAATTGATGTTTATGGAGAAGAAATAACCCTTCGGGTTGATAACAAAGCCGTCACTTTTAATTTAGATCAAACCACGAGATACTCCTCTACAAATGACAAGTCGGTAAACCGAATTGACATCATTGATGCAGTTTGTGAGGAGTATGCTCTGAAAGTGCTAGGATTTCCTAATTCTTCGGGTGGCAATCCCACCCCGACGTCTGAGCCATTTACTTCTGAATTCATTTTGGAAGAAATTAAAGCTTATCTTAAGGATGATTCGATTTTACCGGAAATTGATCAGGCCGATTGCAATCCAGAGGAAGATATTTGTTTGATCAAAAAATTGTTAAATAATGACCCGTTTCAACTTCCTCTGATGGACCTTAAACAAAGTAAAGTGACCGAGGCAAAATCTTC
>BQNB010115298.1:0-13692 GCA_026074375.1 Tanacetum coccineum
CAAGAATGTTTACAGTTTATACTGCTTCTGTTAAGTTGTCGTATTTTGTTCAAAATGGACGATAACTGGATGATCTAGTATTTCACACAAATCACAACATTTTGGACCCAAATTGGTTGTCATGTTTTTTGTCTGTAACTCGACTCCTGTAGTGACAGATATGGTTGGTCCCAAATTGGACGAATTCTTTCAAGATCAAGTTATTATGTATCCGAGTTGGTTATTTTGTATTTTGTATTTTGTTAGCTGCAGAACGCCTAAAGTATCGACCCATCAACCCATTGTGCAGAAAAAACGAGCAATAAAAGTACTTTTTTCGATTTTCTGGTGTACAATATAACCTCAGCTTGTCTACATTTAAAGAAAACCCTTTGAAAGAGGGAGAAAATTGATGAAAATACTAAATACAAAGCTCAATTAATCTCCTCCTACTACTAGTTTCCTAAAAAAACAAATGTCTAATAACTTATGTAGATAGCATACCAAATCAACAAGACATTTGTTTCCATTGTGTATACATAGTAAAACATCACATACACTTTATTCCGATTCCGATTCCATGCCTCCCATCGCTTTTAATCCTCTCGGTCTCTGTAAGCAAAGTATAGAATATCATTAACAACCCATCGTTTACCCGTTTGTTACAATGATCATCCGACCATTACATTTTGAGTAAACACGACAATCATAGACAGACAATACCTTCTTTGTGATCTTTTTCTCTCTAACTTCGTATCGTTCCAATGTTAGATCGCAAAGCCACCCACCGGGGCAAACCAGCTATTCGCACATATAAAACAACAATAGTCATAACTCTAGTTTACCAAATTGATTCACACGTCGCATTTGTTTTAAAACTAGTTAAAATAGTAATGTGGACACTTATTATGTTAGCGGAAGACATGGTAATTCAATATGGCATATAAACGGAACGCGAAAATAATAAGGAATGCAATGTCACGACATTAATATTCTACTAAATAAGTTCAGCTAAAACTGGCCAGAAAGATGGTGACAGAAAACGTACATTGATAGTTCGTTGGATGAATTTGGCGCGTTTTTTCGGCCTTTGAGGAAGTTTAGACCCTTTTATCGCTAAGAAATCTTCTTCTTTTTCTTTATTCGTTAACCCGATAGCGAATTTGGGTGGCCAAACCATCATTTCATTCGACGTTTTCTTATCATTCGCGCCAGTCTCGGACGACCCTCCTGACCCGTGGTTATTATTTCTCTTGTTATCACCATTGCTTTGATGACTACCACCCTTCATACCAATTGTACTACAAAAAATATAAAGTTAATACAAGCTGTAAAACAAACAAACAAATAAGGTTATGGACTAAGTTTATGTTACGACTTTTGATAAAATAAAGCTGTATTAAACAAATAAAGAAAACAAAAGACAAGTATGGGTTAAATAAAAAAGTAAAAGTGGGTTGTGAAATTACGAAAATACCCTTTTGAAAGATGTGGATCTGGGAAGAAAATAGAGGAAATGAAATGTTTGATTTGATTTTATGGGTGAAGCCTTAAAAGGAGGTAGTTGTTTTTATTCAAGTAAACTCCAAATACCACCCTTCTAGTTTGGCTAAATTGCGCGTTTAGCTTTTGTAACTTCGGAAGTGAGGACGCGACTTTAGTGAAAACTTTGATGTGCAATTATCGTTTCTGACACGAGTAGAAGTGAAACTTTGAAAGTGCAGACGCGGATCAGGAGACTTGTCGAAGTTATTTCTTATGAGGTGAACAGTAGCTGATGTCAAAACGCACTCAAAGTAAGTATATTTCCGTCAATCTACACCTTATATGGATTAGAGAAAATGAAAGGGTTGTTGTGGATAATAATATTTGTTTTTTTTTTAATAATATTTTAGTGATTACTCTCTTCCTCCGTCTTATTTTTATTGTCTACGTTTCCTTTTTAGGATGTCTCAATTTAATTGTTCACTACTAAAAATAGATAGGGAATTTTGATCAAGTTTACTATATTACCCTTGTTGGAAATTAATATTACAAACATTAAGGAAGACTTAAATTAATTAGCTATTCAAAAAGTAAGAAAGAGAAAGCAATAATAAATGCACTTTTCTTAAACTGTGTGTTTTTTATCGGGAGACAATAATTTTAAAACGGAGAGAGTACTTTTTATAAAAAAGTTGTTGGGTGAGAGATCTATAAATTGGAATGATGCTAAAATGCGCAGCGGCGCATGGTAAAAGGTTGCGTAGGTTTATAGGCAAGATCTGGCCGTAGGATTAAATTGTCTTTATGTTGGATGGACACGTGTCATGATCTGAGATGAGGTGAGTGGGGATGAACGGTGGGAGATGATTGGGACACGTGGTTGGATAGATGTGATAACAAATAGGGACCATGTCTATAAAATAATGGAACCATACAAGACCAAAAGCAAATAAACATAGAATTTAGTCAAAATTATTAAAATGTTAAAAAATACGGAAAAAAAACCGATAAAAAACTGTGTTGTACTTAAAGACAAAAAGAATCAAAAGTACGGAATATTTATACTTTTTGTAGGCCCGAGGGTACCAATAAACAATAACTCTAGCACAACAATAATCTTCTATAAATTGAACTTAGGTGGTGTTTGATTATAACTTAATTGACTTAATATGAAAAAACTTAATTTATTAAGTCATGTAAAAAGTTGTTTGTTTTTAACTTAATCAAAAGAAATGACTTAAAACAATAAGTGACAAAACTGAAAGTCTTCACATTAAGTCATTCGTTAATTAAACACGACTTTTTGAAAAATTTAACTAAACAAGCCCTTAGAGTCCCTAAGAGAGCGAGGTACAATGAATTATCAATAATCGTTATTAGTATGTCATCTAACCATATATATACTAAATAACATTACAATAACTAACACATTCTTTTCAGTTGTGCTGTAAATGTAGAACTCATAATCAAAGTTATAAATAGCGTGAGCCGTGACGTAGCGGCATAGCCAAGCCTTAAGTTTTAGCGTGAGGCGTGACGACATGACGTTTTTAAGACGTAACTTAAGACGGCAAAAAATATGAAAATATTTATATATTTAGTTTTTAAAATACTACTCTTGGAGTATCAAAATTAGCATATGAAACATAAATTAGCTATATAGTGTCGCATTGAGCACTCGTTCTTAAAGTATATCTTTTTTGAGGAATACTAGATCCACATCCATTTTATACAAAAAAATTCCACACTCATATGTGTCAAACAAATAGTGATAGTGAAAAAAAGAAAGAGAAAATGTGATAGATAGTGATTGGTGGAACTAACATGCCACATGTGTATGTGGAAGTTTTTATGTTTTTTAATTTCATGTTTTTCTTACAACGACATTTCGAAAAACGACAATTTAAGGTTTGAGAAACTTTATGTAATTGGTAATGTTTGATTTATGCTTTAATTGGTTGTAACTTATTTATATTGTACAATGTGAAAATATTGTTATATTTAAGTAATGGGTGTTTTCGAATTAGTATTAATAGCAGGGTACCTGCACGTTGCGGCTGCGGGTACCCTGTAACATAATTTTCAACGAACAATATTTTTAATTTATGTTTTCCTTACAACGATCACTTGATGTAATTGGTTATGTTTAATTTATGTTTTAATTGTTTGTAGTTTTTTTATATTGTACAATGTGAAAATATTGTTGTACTTTTGAGTAATGTGGTGTTTTTAAAGTAAAATTAATTATGTGTTTTAGTGTATTTGTGCATTAAAAAGTTGTATACCTAGCTTTCTAACTTGTATTGTCATTACTTAAATGTTATACTTAATTTTTCGACATTAATAAAAAAAGAGAATGTAATAATATTTATGATTGTTTGCATGAAAGGTCATACAATATGTTTTAATAGTTGTATTATTTAATATTTTTTTCATTAATGAAGAAAGAGATTCTAATCTATATCTTTAGTTGTTTGCATTAAGGGTTGTAGATTGCGCTAAAAAAACTTGTATTACTTAAATTTTTATTTGTAATTAAGAGAGAAGAAAAAGATTAATTAAATCTCTTTATATATGAGATAAATAATAGATTTATTTTCAAAGGACAAGTTTGACAATTTACACATGGGACAACTGTACAACTCATATATCCACGTAAAAAAGATATGGTTAATATCATGAGAAATGAATATATCATATTGTTTCACATGTAAATTTACATGTGAAACCGTTTTTAAATAATCTAAAATTATAGTACTTTGATTATTTTTTTAAAAATTTGAGTAGTGGAACCAACGTATGAGTACTGCTTTTTAATCGTAACTTAAATCCAACAATTGTCTAATCTAGCGTGAATTATTTAGTTATGATGCAATTAAAAGAAACATATATTATACTTTAGCGATGTTATGATGCAATTAAAGTAAAACACATATATAGTAAAACACCATAATATAAATGAGGTTGTTTTGACTTTTTTTCTTGTGGAAAGACGTAGAGTTAGAGTGGTTTCGCATATGTGAGACAACCTCATATTTACTTGCTTCTAATACTCATATTGAAGTATAACTTTTACTTAACATCTTTAATACTTAAACTGTTAAACTTGTGTTTTTATTTACTTACCAAAGATGTCTTCTCAATTTAAATAAAGTGCTTGCTCAAAAAAAAAAATTAAATAAAGTGATGCAAGTGAGTTTTACGCATATATTTTTTATTTTTTTTAGGAAAAGATATAGGGTAGTGTTATGAATGCACACTCGTCTAGTATCTACAAGCAATACCTCTTTAGATCTCTTTGTTTATAATATAAAACAGTTTTCTTTATCAATTTTTTTTTTATCATTTATTTTTTGACTTATTAAACTTTATATTTTATGTTCCGTATTATTCAAATTTATAGTTTTTTAGTATAAACAAAATTATAAAAAACCGAAAAATCATAAGGTACTAGAAAAGATACCAATAAACCATGATTTTTGTAAACTTGGTTACAAAAACTAAGGGCCCGGTTTGTAGATGGGTTTAGGATTTGGATTTGGATTTGAATTTAAATTTAATATAAGTTTTGAATCAAATAAGAAGAGAGAAAATAAAAAAATAATATATTTTTATATCTTATTAATGAATATAATTTTATATTTTAAAAAAGTTATTATTATAAAAATAAAGTAAATCAAATATGAGTGGTTAATGTGAAATGTGGACCACTTAAAATGAAAATATAACAAAAATTATGTTATTAAATATGAAAAGTAGGCAACATAACTAGGATTCATACAAGAAATAAAATTGAGACTCATCCTCAATTTTAAGACCCACATTTACATATCAAACAAGTTTTACCATCAACCCCAAATTTAAATCCAAAACCCCTCAACCAAACGAGCCCTAAAAGTCTTGGTCATTTAACAAGATTTTCCATAGATAAGAGAATAATTTTCTTGTTAGAATCAATTTTAACAATCATACAAATGAAATTTCATAGAAAATGAACACTTTATTCCTATGGTATTGTTGATTTTTATAGTTCTAAGTTCTAAGAGCATTAGGTGGTACTCATGGTGTTATCAAATTGATGTTATGGAAAAAGTGATGTCATATCAGCATTTTTTTCATCAAGTAACACCATAAACGTTGGATGGGAACAATTAGTGTGTTTGCTCAAAACGCCAACAACATCTCTCCTTTCAAAAAACACCACACAAATTCGGAGCTGTCAAAGTACCTCCCTCCCTGTTATAACCGGGGGCGAGAAAAATACCTATAAACACGAGGTGGTGGTTGTGGGTACATGCCACACCATGGCGTATATCCAAAAGCATTTAGTGTGGTGTGTGGCTCGTGTCATCAAATAGCGTTTTCAAATATTGCTTAAACTATGACTTAAGATACCTTATCATCTAAAAAATAAATATTAATAGTACATATGTTCCACACACCTCCAAAAAGTCAAACAATTTTTTAAAAACAATGTACATTACTATAGTAGTAGCAAACATAAAAAAGGATCGGTTGGTCCCTTTAACTTTATAACGTGTGATATAATTATGCTTTTATCATTCTTTATTAATTTCTTACCAAATATTACACCAAATAAAATTAAAAATAAAGACCATACTCTACATGCATTATTTACTTGTACACCTATTTATTACACGCATCAATTACTTGTATCATCAATATAAAATAATTTATCTTTTAATTTAACTTCTTTCAACTAACTTTATGTACAACTATAAATGCAGAATAAAAAAAGAGTTACCTCAAGCGTTGGCGGAGATTAATGCCGCCGTTACTAAGGGAATCCTTGTTACGTCGATCACCTCGTCTAGCGGTGATTGACCGTTGACCAAGCGGTAAATCTTTGTGTTCGGTTAATTGTTGTTTGATACAACGTAGCCTTTTACGGTTGCCCCACTGTAAAACGAAATCTGAAGATGAAGAGGTTGTTGTTGTGGTTGCCTGAGATCTATTGTTGTTGATGTTTGGGTTGTTATTCTTGTTGTTGTCCATGTTGTTTTAATATTATATCATACACCTGTTATGTTTGTTATCTAACCATGGTTAGTTAGTTTACACACTTTATCACTTTTCCATTTAACTATAGTTAACATTATTATGGAATATTATTCAAACATCAAAATGAAAAAAAAATAATAAATGAAATAAGGTTTCTTTTTTGTTTTTTTTAAAAAGTAGATCAGTTTCATAATGACTCTGCTCAACTTTAAGGGGTGTTTGTTTCAGCTTATATGTGAGCTTATGAGCTTATTTGATTTCGGCTTATATTTCATAAGCCTCAAATTTTCGGTTTATTTCGAGATTTGTGGGTTTATATAAGTTTATTACAAAA
This sequence comes from Tanacetum coccineum, assembly GCA_026074375.1. Classification (NCBI taxonomy): domain Eukaryota; kingdom Viridiplantae; phylum Streptophyta; class Magnoliopsida; order Asterales; family Asteraceae; genus Tanacetum; species Tanacetum coccineum. Next base: position 6,821 of record BQNB010115298.1, read on the forward strand.
ACTTATACACAAGTCTCAAAATAAGCCAGAAAATTGAGGCTTATGAAATATAAACCGAAATCAAATAAGCTTATAAGCTCACATATAAGTGGTAATAAAATGAAGATGATAAATACCGTTTAAAAAGATTGAAACTTTGTGTTGGGATGAAACTAAATTCAACGGTATTCAATCCCGTCTATCACGAGGTGAGATGTAGAGAAAATTATCTCTATCCGAAGATAAAAACGCTGCTTTCGGCAAGAAGTGAGGATCGAACATTTGACCTCTGTCGAAAAAGGCTACTTATTATTTGTGTTAGGATCAAACTGCTACAATAAGAAAACAAACATTAGATTAACAACAACAAAAGAAGAAGAAGAAAGAAAAGAGAGATTATAATGATAAAAATGTTTACACAGATTGGATTCTTGAAGTTTTTTTATTTACAATCTTGCACAATTATCAAAATCTTCTTCTTAAAACTTGATGATTGAAGAAAGAGATCACCATTGATTGATCCAATAACATTGAAACAAAATTTGTTATACACAAACTCAAAACATGATGACTCTTTTGTTTTTCATTCCAAAATCATCAGCTCTCACTTTGATGACAAATCCAGAAGAGTAAAAAAGGTGATATAAATAAGCAATCTGCAAAACAAAACAGATTGCTTATTCTAATATAATCTAAAAAACAAAATGATCAAATGCAACAACAACACATTTAACATTTGCCAACAAAATAATATAAAAAGAAGGTTGATATTTGTTTTTTTTTCTTTGATTTTGTGTTGTGTGTGATTTGGTAAGGAAGGCATTTAAATGGCAGACTCATCATCTTTCAGGTTTATATGTTCATTTTTAAAACAGCTACAGAAGGATGCATCTCTGGCCCTTCATTTTTAATCCAACGGTTGATATATTATTACTAATCTTTACACACGTTCACCACTTACTTACGTACGTAAAATACGAATTTGCTCTTCAAATAATTACCTCTGTTGTAAAATGTAAAATAATTACCTAACTTAACGGAATCTTCGCTTGTCATTTCATTCCCACTCTTTTTTGTTAGGTTTTACTGTAGTTGACTGATGGGTCAGCTATGTTAACCGTAACCTACTTACAAATAACCCGAACCTGACTCATTTAACCCGTGGATATACTTGGGTTGGCGGTTAAATATGTTACACGGGATTCAGTTGACCCATTTAACCCGTGGATATACTTGGGTTGGCTGTGTTTGGCAAAGGGCTTATCGAGGCTTGAGTTTTTAAAATAAGTCTCGTTTGTCACGCGGGCTTATGAAAAGGCTTATAAGTCTTAAGTCTATATAAGCCACAACCCCATAATAGGGGTTAAAAACATTAGTCTGGGTCTTTTGAACCATAAATTACTTTTTTTTTTAACAGCAGATTTTTATTAAAACACTAGCAAGAAGCTAAAAAAGATTACAAGATAACAAAATTAAAGTTTTGTAACCAAGTGACCCAATTAACATTACACTTAGATATCAAACATAGACCAAAATTACTTTAGGGTTTTGTAACCAAGTGACCCATAAATTACTTTTTTACTCACTAAAATATCCAACATAGACCAAAAACTAATTTAATTATGTCTTTTTTAGTAATTTTGCAATAACAAACCCAACTCCATCTCATTTGCCAAACAAGTTTACAAAAATACAAATTTCAATTTCGTCTTATAATATAAGCCCTAGTCTTAAGCCTGTTTCGCCAAACATACCCTATATAAAAAAGTTGGCACATTAAACCGGTTAAACGGGCTTGTGGGTCGACCCGTTTAATCCATGTAACCCGTATAAAAAATATAAATAATTATTTATTTAAGAAAAAAAAATAAACGGATTAACGGGTCGACACACTTAATTTATTCTTAACCCGAAATGACTTGTTTAATAAACGGGTAGGGTTGTAAACGAACTGAACGTTCAGTGAACATTTCATGAACCGTTCGGTAAAAAATTCGTTTATGTTCGTTTATTTATTAAATGAACGAACATGAACAGCATTTTACGTACATTTAGTTAACTGAACGAAAATGAACAAAAGTCTTGTCCATTCATTTATGTCCGTGAACGTCCGATTATTTGTTCGTTTATAATCATATATAAGTTTATGTTCATCTATCAAATCTTTTTATCATATAGTTTTTGAAATTGCTTTACCTAAACTAAACAATACTAATAAAACACAATATTGAGTATTTTTTTGTAAATTTTATATTTATGTACGTTCGATCGTGTATGTTTGTTCGTTTATGTTCGTTTAGCGTCTTAATGAACGAACATGAACAACCATATTTCTTAATAAACGAACATGAACAAAAAAGCTTGTTCGTTTAAGTGATCATGTTCGTTTATTTGTCCGACTAGAATTAAATGAACGAACATGAACAAGGCTCCGTTCATGTTCGTCCGGTTCATTTATAGCCCTATAAACGGGTTAGATGGGTCGACCCAACCCAACCCGAAATCTGTTTAGACTCAACCCGAACCTATTAATTTTCGTGTTAGTTTCAGGTCGAATTTCGTGTCAGGTCAAAATTGCAACCCCTAATAAAACTATGACCTTTCTCTTTAATCCAATTACCTTATGGTAGGTGTAATGGCGACCTATCATTCACCTTTAATTCAGCTGTCAGCTTTTCAACACACTACATTTTCTGCGCTTTATCTTCATCTTTGAGCCATAATAGTCATTATACAAAAAATATATCACTCTATACAAACATACATCATAATTAGAGAGGTAATTTGAGACTCGATTAAGCATGGCCTAAAAAAAATTAGTTATAATATCTGTTAGGTGGTACATTTAGTGGTCTCTTCCCTAAAAATTATAACACGTGAGTTTATCAGTTGATAATGACGAATAAATAAAGTGGAGTTATATACTCCGTAACAATTACCCAACGGGTCTAGCGGGTTAAAAAACAAATTTACTTTATTCAAAATTTTGTCAGTTCTTATTAAATAACCAAAACTTATCTAGACTCGGGCCAACTCATCTAGACCCGACCTATTTAGACTTATATTTTTAAAAGACCCTTTAGACCCAAACACAATTAGAACTGTGACCCAACTCGACCTGACTCATCTATTTTACCACCTCTAACCACAATATACCTCACACACACTCAAAAAACAAAATTTAAAATAATAATAAAACATCTCTCACACAACTTTTCTTTGGTTTTCTTTTAGTGAAGCGCTTCACCAAATACTACCTTTTTCACCCTTCACGCGTCAAGATGGACCATACGTGATGGCTTTACCTTCGCTTCACCTCCTTTTCACCTCAACTATAACATCTGGTATTATGTACGCTATTTCTGAACCAAATGAGTAACACCCAATCTAAAACACCAACAATAATGCACGCCTACTATATACGTAACAGCTTTGTGTGTTTCTCTTCATACTTCCGACAAGTAAGCTGTTTGTAGTTGTCCAGAGGCGTAGCAAGGAATTTGTTTTTGGTGGGGCAAAAAAATTTTTAAAGCACGCTAGCAAGTATTAAAAAAACATTACAATATATAACTAAGTAAAAGTGTTAGCAACAAATTTGTTCATTTAGCATATTAGTTGCACACGACGTCGTATCATCAAAATCATCTAAAAGTAAAGAATTAGACTAATATGGGTTGATGGATCAGTTGTAAAACAATTAATATGGGCTAAAAATCAACATTGGATACACTTCACAACATTGGGCTTTATTGCATTAACGCTTTGTGAGTGGGCCATGGCCCACCTTACCTCTCATATAGCTACGCCACTCGTTGTGTCACGGTTAAAGAAATTTTATTTATAATCTTATCATCTCTCTAGTTCAGGGCCGACGAAGTATTTGTCAAAACGTGTCACAAAATATACTTTTAAGCCGTATTTTGTATATATACTCCTCGCGATATGAATAGTACCTCGTATCTCGGTCTAACGGTATCAAGTATTGTCGTTGCTGCAATATAAATAGTTCGGAGTCAGCGCAAATAAACCTACTATTTAGTTTATCAACTTATTTGGTTCGGTCTTTATGTCTATTGATTTATTAGCTTATAGAAACTTAAAAATGAAATATAATGACAAAAGCTTTAGAATAAAAGTTTTCTTATATCTTTCTACATTATATTTTTACATATCCAATATTATTATATATTTTTTCTTTATTTATTATCTTTATGCATCCTAAAATGTCAATTCTAATACTTGTCATTCTTTGAGTAAGAATAAGTGGTAGAAGGAAAATATCATTTCTTTTAGAATAATCCGAAAACTTATGATGTTAACTCAGTCAAATGATATTTCAAAGATAAAAATAAACTTATCCGAACACTTCTAAACATTACTCCCTCCGTCTCAAAATAAATGTCCAATTTGACTTTTCAGAGTTAAACTGGTTTAACTTTGACCTTAATTATTTTTGTGTGTGTTACATAATACTTGATGCAAAATATATTAATGGATTGAGTTTTAAGTGTATTTTCATTACTATAATTTTCTTCAAATATTATACTGTATAACACAAAAAATATATATTCAAGGTCAAAGTTGAACTAGTTTAATTCTGAAAAGTCAAACTGGACACTTATTTTGAGACTGGAGTACAATTTTTGATGCATTGTATCGTTATAGATTACGACATGGGTTATTAAAAGACTATCTAATCTTAAATGGGAGTAATTTCAAGTCGCAAAATATCTCAAACGAAATCATAACTGGGCAAGTCTTTTTCATGAACCCGCACATAACATGTCCCACTTATGCTAAAAAAGATCCATTTTAACTTGTTACGAAACCTGAATCAACTGATTTTCATGTACAAAATGAAGTACATAATCCAAACACAGACACGATGAGTTACACACATACGACTATATATAAAACTAGAGCCTGTATACTTATTGTTCTATATACAGAGAAGCTACCATTTGAGGCCGATTTTTAACCACTAAAGCACACAACATATATAGTTTAAACTTTGAACGTATAACTATACTATGAGATCTGAGTTTCAAAAGGACTCCAAACCATTATGCACTAAAGCCGTTGTAAATGAGCTCCAAGAATTGAGGGAATGTAGGACATGCTTGTGATGATGCCTCTCCATCATCTGAGTTCCTTGTAATCACCGTGCATTGCAAAAGTTAGCTATTGGGAGCGCATGTGTTTCTTACCGTATTGTGATTAGGGACCCACAATGCGTCTCAATCGTGTCCTCACCTGAAAACAAGACACACAAATGTATAATCACAGGATTAGACGACATTAGTTTGCATATGGTCGGATCCATGTGACGGGTTGACTTACCAATGTTTTAAGGCAGTCCCGAGTCATCAACTAGTGTTCCCCTGTAGGTCGGGACGCTTTTCAGCACCTCTGGACCCTTCTCTAATCCAACAAAAACCTTCCCGAGGAGTTTAATACTGGCATCAACATGCATTAGTGAGCCATTGGGTCTCAGCAAACTGTTTCTGAGATTCAGTCTTTCTATCACCCCCCCGTCCTTCCGGTGCATTCTTTTTACTGTTAACAAAAGAATGTTCAATAAGCCATACGTTTTTATGAAACAAAAGGGCCTCGGTTATGTGGATAAAATCAATTGTCACTTATAAGGCAGATAGAAAACAGGCCTTAAACACTACTAGTGTGTAAATTTTGATTTAATTGATACCACTTTGGTGTTCACTTTAGACCTTTTTGACCCCGATATAGATATGACATAACATAAATCGACATATTATATGTACATCGAATAACATTGTCACATTTATTCAAAGTGGTATTTAAAAAGTTAGACAAACCCTTATGCCAAAAATGCAACAGATCTGAATCACGCTGGTTGACTGCTTTCAAGATGGTCGTAGGGAGTTGCTCTAATAAATTACTTCATTGCGTGAAGTTTTAGTTTGCAGGGGTTTGTACCCTTATATAGATACAGTGTTCGTCCATGCTAGTTGTAAGTCCCCGTATTGCATTAACATGGGACCGTTATTAGAGAATTGCCATTTGAGGTTCTTTTCTTTAACCCTGCTCGTGTGTAGTATGTATCGATCAGTACAATTTTGTCCAGGGGATGCACAAATAACAAAAAAGTAGTACTATTTAAAGACTTGGCCCCTATATTTTTTCTTAAATGTACAATCGTGTTGTGCTCTTTCTTGTAAGAACTTAAAGTACAACATAACGTTGATTTGCTCATCATGCATGCTGAGAAGAATAAAAAGAAAAGGGTAATTGGTCATTTCATCATTCTTCATCTGCTACATTATATAACTCCAGACAACCACCATTAATTCCGACTAAAAAAGCCAGATTTTGGCCAACTAAATTTCCACATATCAATCATATATTTTGGTTCAGCATATGGGAACTCAAAATCGTGTGATAACCAGTGTAAAGTGTAACAATACAAGGAAACCAATCAAATCAATTCATTCATGTCTCCATAACTCTATAATAGTCTCTGATGAAAAAACTCTAATAGACACCAACTGCCTCCCCTCATTCAATCACAAAGAAACGGCATTAATTGACTTAGTGCCAATGAGAAGTCATTTAAAGTTCGTATTCCTCAAGATAGCGGTGGGCATGGTTAACGAGGGAGATAATTCAAAGCTGTCAGGGATATAATACCAGGAGTTGCTTCGACACAACTGAGAGCATGGTCTATTTTGGACTGTCCTTACTCTCCTCTTGATTTTAATCCTCTCGATTTAATCTGGCTTGATACCACTAAAGTACTACTTTCGGCAACACTTACATTATTTTTATGTTTTTATGTACTTTCGGTCATTGGCAATGTTAGTCATAATGATAGCAAACTTGTAAGTGTTGGTTGATGGCTGGTGAAGAAAAAAAGG
>BQNB010115299.1:0-18616 GCA_026074375.1 Tanacetum coccineum
CACCTCCATTACCATCCTATTCTTTAGGGTTACAAGCTAAGAACTACTTATATGAACAACCTACCCGGTTGCCATTTACTAACACATTCCCAACGTTCTTCTGAACGTTCTCATTAACCACATTACCATTTTGATTTCCAACATTTCCTTGGTTACCAACCTGAGCTAAAATGGCGGGTAAGAGGTTCTGCAATTGTTGGGCAATGATTGTCGAGAAGTCGGGTGCTCCTCTTATACCCCCATTGACTCCCTTTACATTCCCATTGACTCTCTCTACGCCCCCATTAGCTCCCATCCCCTGGTCATTTCCTTGACCATTCAATTCATCAACGTGCTCATCATTACCTCCCCTAGGTCCTCTACCCCTCACACCTCTAGCAACCTGTTCACCCGTTCCCCTCCCCATGATTCGGCAACAGGCCGGCCATCACTTCGGGTCATCACCCTTGGCGGCATTATCCACACGAGGGAGAACATAGACAATGTTAGGTAGGTAGGACGACTAACATATATATAGAATATCTTACTATATATATATAATTATATACGTAATACCCCCTTATGGTGTCAACATCAATTTGTGTGAACAATATTACCAAGTAAGAGTAATTTGTGATACTTTTATAACTACGTTGGCCACCGTATTTATATCTGCATCCTTTCCTAATCGTACTCAGTATTAAGCTCACACATTTCAATGACTGACATAACTAAAGCACCAAACCGCGAACACGCGAAAACAAGCAAAAGCGGAACACCACGCACATAGGTCCTCTACGCAACTAAATGACGGATCTTAGGTTATAGTCTAGGCCAATCCACCTAGTTCTCTATAACCTTGGCTCTGATTACCAATCTGTCACACCCCGACAAAGGCGAAAACTCGGGAGCGCAACATAATGATTAATCATAACACAAGATACAATATAGAGAAAACTACAATGCATAAACTTTAAGTGTTATTAAGACCATCAACCTCAAATAACCTCGAGTGATGTCCCAAATCACAATCAAATCCATAACCTCTTACAATTCCAATAACCCACATATGGGTCCAAATCCAAACTTAAACCAAAACCTTCCAAATACTAAAACCAAATAAAATAAACAAGCAAGACTTCACATGAAAAATCCACACGGGATACTTCTAAGTCTGCTATCACATATAATAATTTGGTGAGCCTCGAGGTATTGACCTTTAAACACAAAAGCTGTGCCAATACTCAACAGTGTACAAAAGTTCTATAAACAATGAATATATGCAAACAAGTCTACATCGCCGCTAATCAATAACAAAGTCACTTAGCACCTAAGTGCCTACAGCAGAGCACAAAAATTAGGGCAGGACCATACACAAACCTGGGGTAGGCGTACCCAGCCGCTCCAATAATCACACAAATACTGGTAGGCATACCCATCCGATCAATAATCTCACAACACTGGGTAGGCGTACCCATCAGATCCAAACAATCATGCATCACGTAATATTCACATAGCAATCATAAGCACATAACTTGTCCCAAAAACAAACACCACATTTCGCACAGATCATTCAAAATATTTCAAAACGCATTGAGATCATTTTCCCCCACGGAAAAACTTATAAAAAGTTGGGCTATGAGACTCACCTCAAGCAAGTCTTTAGCTACCCAATCTCAATCACACAAGCAAATGCAACGACGCCCGCACACGACCTAGTCCAGTTAATGTCCCAATTAATCATCCAATTCCAAAACAATCTTCACGTTTGATGCATAGTGTTTTAGACGCGTTGTACAATTACCCAAAACAGTTTAGTGGTGTATTGGTTAGCGCCATAACTCCACAATCGTATTAATCTCAATTCCCCGATAATACATACTTATACTATTTAGAAAAAGATGATAAATAAATAATAAATATTTATAATTAATAATTATAAATATATCTCGACAAGTCCATTCTGTAAACCTTAGTCACTTCAAAATAATCATTATACGGTTGAAAATGAGACGTTTACTCATAATAAACACATTAGAGAAGTTTCGAGAAAAATTATATTTCTCACTCAACTAATCTTTTAGTGAATTAATTTTTTTTATTTAAAATAGAATAAAATAATTAAATAATATGTTATTAATTTAATATTAAAAAACATGTTTTAAGAAAGTTTCTAAGTATAAACTTTTTACGAAATTTCGACATGACCCGTACGTTTATACAACGTTTTCCAAGGTTTCAAACCTTATTTTCATCAATTTTCACAAATTCGACACTTTTTGACAAAATTCCAAAAATCTCAATCTTTAACGCTTACCAACACTTTTTCCCAAAATATCATTCAATATCACTTCGTAAATACATTTCCACTTTCAAAAGTCCGTCAAAACTCTCATAACTACTAAATATCGCTTATTGGGCCTTAAGGCCCAACAAGGGTCCATTAGGACATTTATAAGTCCAAATTATAATCCAAGCCCAAAACCAAGGCCCATTTACATATATAAGTATATACTTATATGTAAAAATAATCCGGACCACAATAAGCCCTCCCATTAAGCCGCGGCTCAAATAGACTTATTGGGTCGTGAGTCCATAAACTCTAAAATACGTATATTAAGCTTGAAAATAAGCTATAAAGCTACGTATCGCTTTTGGTTACTACCATAAGCCTCAAAAATAGTCCACAACATATGCCATAACACAAAAATAATCAAAATCACTTTCCTAGTGACTTTGGGAATTTACACGTGGCCTTTAAGCCCAAATAAGCCAAGAAATAGCTTAAAAATAAGCCCGAATAAGCTATACAAGCAACTTATCAAAAATAAACATTCTAGCATCATATATTATTCAACCATCACGACCACAACATCAAAACTACAAAAAACCCCCTTTTTCCTTTTTACTATTCACGAACCAAACGCACCTTTTATTCATTTCGCTTCAAAAAATCGATTTTCACAACGATCAACTTGTACAACTAACATCTATGCATCAAAATAAACCCAAAAGGACAAATGAAATTTAAATTTGAAAACTTACAAGAAAATCTTCAAATTTGTAGATTTCGACACGAACCGGACAACCCAAATGTTGTTTAAATGAATAACCAAACACTAGAATCAACCCCAAATATTTATGTCTTCATGTTTTCCTTGATCAAAGATGGAAAAAATATGTGGTTTGTGGTGGTAGAGGAGGCGGATGACCAAAACAACACACACACACAAGTGAGATTTAATCCAGAAGAAACTTGGGATTTGAAGATAAATCACAAGTTTAGGGGAGGATTGTTGGGAATAAATCTTCACAAGAGTTAATACTGCCGAGGTATAACTCACAATACTAATGGAGTTAGTACTGCCAGTACAAACTTAGTACTGCCAGAGTTAGTTAATACTGCTAGAAGAAAGATTAATACAGCTGATGGTCGAAGCTGCTGACTTAGAGATAAGGATGCAAAAATAAAAATAAGGAATGTATATCTGTTATATTTGTATTTGTATTGTAACAACTTCCAAATAGTTCGGCATTTATCTTGTAAAGGACTCCTTGTACTATAAAAGGAGATCCTAGTTTAAGGTTTAACATAAGTTGCTTATGCTTAAGAGTTTTAAATACATTTGAGAGAAAGAATAGCTTCAAGGTTTGTAGTCCTATTACTACAAGAGTACTCGTATTATTCTAATAATATTGAAGCAGTTTGTGTTTTATTCATTGTTCTTTGGTTGTTACTGTTCCATTGATAATTACCTCTAGAGTGTCAAAGTGTAGATTCCGCATACACTTTGGTATACAAACAAAGTCTCAACCATTGTTATTTTGGATTCATCCAAGGTAACAAACACTTTACAATGTAAAGAATCGATCAAGGCGAGGGATCAACAGTTTTTGTTTAAATTCCGCTGCGCATCAACAAACTTTGTTATTATAGATCCTAGATGAGTTCTAAACAATCTTCACAAGTAACAATTCTTTGCAATAATCATACAAAATGGGTAATATACACGGGAGAAATGATGCTATAAAAGTGACGTTATTTGATGTCATCAGCAACGCACAAGTAAGGTAGTATGAAGACTGTTACAAGGCCCCTAAGAGTGCATTACATGTAATTGAAATATCTTAAGAGGGATCAACCATATTAGGGGTAAGGTAGTATGAAGACTGTTACCGATGGTATCATTTCTACACACTCGCGTTTCCCTAGACGTCTATGCCAATTTAATATCAAGGCTAGTTTTCTAAAGCCTAACGCGGACATCCATCACAAGAAGCAACATTAGAAGGATCTACAATCTAAGTTCCATGCAATCATAAGTAAATGCTAATAGATCTAGCCTAACATGTTATAAGAAGGTAAAGAACACAAATCAATCAAACAATACATAGAGATATTGAAATATTAAAGGGATAAATAAACTTTACTTGATTAAAACATGGATTAAAGACTGTTACAACAGGGTTTTGAGGCCCTAAAGACGGCTTAAAAAGCTGCTAAACTCAAATATAAAAGTTAGGCTTCATCTCCTAAAAGTTACACACTAAAACCCTAAAATCGGTTTTGTATATATAGGAAAAACAACGCGACAGCGTTGTGTTGAAGCCCTGACGCCGTCGCCTTGTCGAATATTCTAGGTCCACTTTAAGTCGGCTACGTTTTGACGCCATCGCTAAATTTGTGAAGCTGTCGCTATGAAAATCCTGACGTCGTCTCTTAGTAATCGCGACGCCGTCTCCATGCCCTGTATGCACGGTTTCTTCAAAGGATTTGGTGTAGAGTCGTAGTTGTATCTGTTTCTTATCTAAATGAGACTAAGTCACGTGTATTTCCTCCAAATGTTATCCAAGTGCTAAAAACATAAAAACAAACGATTAAGCACATAATCTGGGCATATTTGCATGATTTAGGGGGTTAAATGACCCTGAAATAGTGTATAAAATGACACCTCATCAGCTTCATCGATGAAAAGCAGGAATTACATCACTACATATACCACTAGCCCATTATTGTTATAAATATTAGATTTTCGCGCTTAGATACTTGAATTGTGGATGGGCAGTAGCCGGTTATGACAACTTTAGATTATATAGACTACTTGTTTTGTGTTTTTATTTAACAACTATTAAATGTACATTCCATGTCTTTATCCTACCCTATATCATTCTCCAATCTAACCTTTGGTTTTGCTCAAGTGAGAGAGTGAGCAATCATACATATCTCATCCGTCGTTACGGATGTGTATGTGTGGTTTCGTCGCCCTTGTTGGTGTAACGCTTTTGGTAAAGATTGCATTTAAAGAATGATTCACCCTGTTAAACATGTGTGTCACCCATGTTGCCTTTAAGAGCCATTTAGACCCTAACTCTAACTGGTGTAGATTTGTGACCTTTCCAAGCTTATGATAGAATACATGCTATGATTGTGCTGTTGAGCGATCACCCCGAAAAAGAAACACTTAGACTAGTTTGAGAGTTAAGTGATTTTGATCCTCTTTTCGTGAGGTGTTCGGCTTTGATGTTTTCTAGCATAAGTAAATTGTGAATTCATTTCTCCGAGTTAAATTAGGGAAATATTTTTATGGATTATTCTAACAGGTCTACTTGAGGACAAGTAGAACTCAAGTGAGGAGATATTTGATATCATCAAATATTTAATACATTTTGGTATCAAATTCCCTATCAAAATGCTTATAAATATCTCATAAATGTCTGAAAATGATACTTAATCACTTATTTATTGTTTACAAGAAGAAATCAACCATTTGAGTAAGAAACACGGGATTTGGACACAAAAATGAGCAAAAGTTAGATTTTCAAGACTTGTTATGGCGTAACCACCCCGTAAGCGTACGCCTTAACACAATTAAGACAATAATGGTCATCACAACGATTACGGCGTAATTACTTGCAACCTTTACACCCTAACCTTCCATGTTTGAAGATTGATGACGTATCCTAGTCAGCATTATGGCGTCACATGTACGTAGAGTTCCACCATAACCTTTTTTAAGCCTACGAAAAGGAAGCCCACATCAGCATGATTATGGCGTAACCATACACAAGGGTTACGCCATAACAAGTTCAAGTGTTATAAATAGAGCCCTCATTCTGCTTAGTCGACATCAACCCTTCTACCACAGCATCAAGGGGTGAACCAAGCTTTCATATGTCGAAGAAATCCATCTAAAATCTAAGGGAGAAATCACTTTACTTACTTTTGTATTTAATCATTCATAAACGACTACTGTAAGAATTATGAGCTTCAATCAATGAATTCCTCTATTATTTCTTACTGTTTTGTTACCATGAGTGGCTAAGCACTTCTAGTGCTGGCCTAGTTATGTAGTTACTATTTTTAAGATCAATGTTTCCTATTTGATTAATCATTTTGTTAGATATCCTTATAGCTTGTCATAGATCCTTGCGTTTTGGCAATATTAAAAAGTAGTTTTGATCTTGTTAGTCCTTTTATTAGGAAAATCGCTAAACTTAGGATTACCAAGGTACTAGGATAAATTGGCATCTATCCCTAGTGTAGGAATCGATCTGATTAGCGCCTTAATTACTCTAAATACTTTAAAGAGCACAGGAACTCTTTCAAAGAGGGTTAATAATATGTTTAGGTTATAGACAAGTCTTTTGGATGGTAGGTACTTGATAGCTACGACCAGGATACCTTAACATCGAGGCATTCAAGAAATTGGGATCCTTGGAAGTATAGGATGGACCACGAAAGTCAATTCGGATCTGTTGATATTAAAACACTAATGAAACGATAATTAGACTTTGCACTAGAAAACATGTCATAAACAATAGTAATGAAATAACTAGGTTAGCACGTTTTTCTCCCTATAGTCTTCTTTACAATTTAGTTTTACGCATTTTATTTCATGTCTTAATTCTCAAAACTATTCAAACCATTTTTAAACCTGTGATATTTCAAATTATAACTAATCTAAAACTTAGCTCTTGGGATGACCTCGGATTTACCAATCCTAAATTACATACGACCAGGTTCTCTGCCTGTTAGTACGTGTAGACATCGGTGAACGATTTTTTATAAATTTAAAACATCTTAAATAATTTCTTTAAAAGAAAATACACATCACCTTGATGCTAGTATGATAATTGTTGTTGTATAAGAAATCCACTAGCGGTAGATGCTTATCCCAACCATTACCAAAATCTATCACGCAAGTGCGTAACATATCTTCAAGAGTTTGAATGGTTCTTTCGCTTTGTCCATCGGTCTGCGGATGGTAAGCAGTACTCATATCCAAACGAGTACCCAAATCCTTCTTGAGTGACTGCTAGAAATGCGATGTAAATCTGATATCATGGTCAGAGATGATAGAGACCAACACTTCATGCCTCGAGACCACTTCTTTCAAGTAAATTCTCGTTAATCTCTCCATCGAATCAGTTTCTTTCAGAGGCAAAAAGTGAGCAGACTTAGTAAGACTATCAATAATCACCCAAATGGTATCATGACCACTTGATGTCTTGGGCAGCTTCGTGATAAAATCCATGGTGATTTTCTCCCACTTCCATTGGGGTATCTCAGGTTGTACCAATAAACCAGACGGTTTTTGGTATTCAGCCTTGACCTTCAAACATGTCAAACACTTGCTAACATAAGTGGCGATCTGCTTTCATGTTGGGCCACCACTATAATTTCTTCAACTCATGGTACATCTTTTCAGATCCAGGGTGGATAGAATACTTAGACTTATGCGATTCTTACATAATCATATCCTTTAATCCTTCAAAACACGATAACCAACTTCGCTTCTCAATACAGAGTGTCCCATCGGGATGATTCTCAAACTCCTTGTCTATACCACAAAGATTTTTGTTCTCAACATCCTGCTCCTTAATCACTTCAGCTTGACCATCCAAGATTTGCGATGGTAGATTCAAATTTATCATCATGATCAAAGCTCGAACTCCTAGTGGCTTTATCTGTTTCTTCCAGCTTAAGGCATCGGCTACGACATTTGCCCTCCCAAGGTGATAACGAATCTATACCTATGATGGCGTCACAAATACTAAGTCCTATGGCATTAAGTCGACGTTGAATGGGTGATTTAGCACTTTCCTTAATGGCGGCCGAACTCGTTGGTGTATTGTCCTAGGGTGACTAGTGATGCATCTTGACTTTTTGACTTAGGATTTGATGTAAAATGATGTTGACTCTATGTATTAAAGTGGCGTAATGGTCTACTTAATTACTATGCTTACTAATACAAATGCCCGTAACATGCACATCTTATGTATACGCATACAAAATTTTGCTTTTGGGAATATAAGTAGAAAATTGATTTTGTCCCACAAAAGTTTAAGGTGACTATTCCCAGCATAGCATGGTCCTTCCTGAATTAGACATAGGTGATCAGGCTATGTATAATTAAGGACTAACGATGCAATGCTCATTTTCGTCAAACTAATGTTATGTATAAGGTAGTATTAAAATAGTTTTATAATGTAACAAAATAATTCATAAGATGAATGCAAGGTAGCTTATAGGATGACAACAAAATCATTTGTGAAATGATAGTAAAATAGTTTATAAGACGATATCAAAATAGTTTATGAGATGATAGGAAAATATTTTATAAGATGATAGGAAAATAGTTTATCAGATGGTAGCAAATGGTTTATAGAGTGGTTGGGAAAATGTTTATAAGACTGTGATAATTTTAATGAATAGTTTGCCGAAATAAATAACTAAATAAAATATAATTGACGGAATTGTCATAACATATAAATTGATAGAGAATTTAAAACATCCATACATCACTACGAACTTAAAGGAAAGTACAAAGTAAATCACTCTAGAAATAGGGTCTAAAAAGGTTTTGACTTAGGTTTCATTAGGCAAAACAGGAAGGATCTTTCTTTAAGCATCAGTATAATTTGTAACGACGTTAAGTTCTTGATCAGCTTTTCCTCCTCCCAAAATGTACACACATCCCCGGGTTTCACTATTTCCAGTTTGATTCCCATGTTTTTGGTAATTCAGTTTCGGGTATTCATTATGGTAGTACCTTTGATTTCCATATTCAAAGCAAGTGAGGGTTCTTTGATTTGCCACGGGGGCACTTTGATCAGCTGCAACAGTGGTACCCTTACAATCCCTAGCCAAATGACCAACCTTCTTGCAATTCATGCACTTTACAGTGCACGGCCCATTATGATGCAACTTGCATCGGTTGCACAGAGGTAGTTGATGTGTCTTTGTGTAGTTGTAAATTATGATTCAAGTTTTAAATTTATATTTTTTCGACTTAACTAAAAACAACACTTTAACGGGCAGTGTGCCCGGTCAGTGGGAGTTTCGTGGTAAGTAGGGTGTCGATCACTAAGAGCGAGGAACACATTCAATTTATTAATACTTTGGTTTTTCTAATCTAAGTTAGTCTAATCTATGCTAAACCTATGTTAATTCCAAAATTTAATGGATAAGGGGGGTTTTTAGCCTGAGAGACTGACACAAGTTTTGTGGTGACTAAAACCAATTTAAGAAACAAACACACGCAAGCAAATTAACAGAAGATAAAAGAGTAGTCTACCCAAATATAAGAGAACTGTGTTAACCATTATTAATCCAATTAGAATGTTGGTTTGTTTATTTAGTGCAATGATTACTTATCTTGAAGCGGCATATCATTCTTAAGACTTAGGCGTTACTTCTTTCTAAGACCTAGACACGTAGAATTCTGTCATAATTAAACGCATCCGCATAAAGCATCCTTATTGCTGATTATAATCTATCTTAGGGATTAAAACAATGTTGATCTTTTTAAACCATAGCTCATAGAGACTTTACCCACTTACTGCTTAATGTCAATCCATACACTAGTAGTCCACTAACCAAATCTTTACCAATAAATCGAGAACATACTCGTTGATACCAAGGTCACCTTATAGTCCAACTAAGCTCACAGTCTAAGGGAAAAGATAGGTCATAAATTGTGATCCTATTGGTCTAGATGTATAAATCACTATATGGAGAGCTATCCTGGCATCTAGATTACTTGGTCCGTATCACTAGATCCAGTTGAATGATAGGTCGAATACAAAACCACGTAAACAAGTATATTGATAAACATAAACAAGCAATTCAACGATAAATTAAGAAATCAAGATAAACAAACCAAACATTAAGATCTTCATAACAATGGCTAATACCCGAAGGTATTAGCCTTCAAACGTCATAATTAATACAAGAGTAATGATTTAACCAATGTAAACTAACCGAGTTAATGAATGATACTAAAAACTGAACGATTACAAGAGTACAAGAAATTACACTTTGTCTCATATGGAATTAATCGCGTTGCTCGACCTCTTCTGCTCTTTTTCTCCTTTGAAAATTGACTTTTACGGTTTAGGTATCGAGAATATGATTTAGCATACTTAAAACTCGTTTTTGAGTTTTCTATTTATAGGGTCTGGAATATGGTCGATACAGCGTATCCTGTGTCTTGGATATGGTGTATCGGGGGTTTCTTGGAGTAGAGACCACGTTTGATATCTTCCAGAATATTTTATTTCCTTATAGCTTGAATACGGCGTATTGCCTTCTTCTGGATACGGCGTAGTGGATCTTGTTCCCTTCGTGGTCTTTGGTGAGTGCAGGCACAGATACATCGTATCTTCCTTGTTAGATACGGCGTATTGGTTGTCAGAACAGTAATCTTCAAATATCTTCGTTTAAGCTCCAGAATGGATGCCTTTTAGTTAATCTTCACCAAGTACTCCATAATTACTACAATTCTCAAATACAAACGATTAAGTAACAATTCTTTGCAATAATTATACAAAATAGGTTAATTACATGGGATAAATGATGCTATAAAATAGACGTTATTTGATGTCATCAAATATCCCCCCCACTTGAATCCTACTTGTCCTCAAGTAGCCTTTAGAAGTTTATGAAAATGTATTCCTAAGGTTTTTTCTGTTTAAGCATTTATTTGATCTATTGCAAGTACACAACCAAACACCTCACGAAATAAGAAGATGAAAACACTCAAATCACTCAACTAATCTATGTGGTAACACGTAACTAATTCGCTCAATTGCTCGGTCGTGACGAGTATTCTATCATAGGCTTGGCAAGGATACACATCTCCACCACTAGAGCTAAGGAGTAACAATTTTATAAAGGCAAAATGGGTTTTTATTATAAGGCTTAGGGTTGATCATTCTACAATCTTTCACTAAAAGTACTACACTAACAAGGCAGCTGAAGCACACATAGATGGCCGTAACGACGGAATAGACATGTGTGTTCGATCACATCCTTATTCGAGTTTAACCAAGGGTTAGGATGAAGAATGATATAGGGTATGGATCTTCTAACTTTTAGCAATAGTAATAAACCAACAAGGTAGCTGAGACATGCATACATGGTCGTAACAACAGAATAGACATACATGCTCGTACACATCCTCATTCGCGTAAAACCCATGGCTAATGATTAGGAAAGGGAATTAAATTGTTGTTAAACAAAAATTACGAAACAAATAGACTAGGTCCAAGATATAAGTTGTTAAACACTTTTTCCCGACCGTTACCATGATAAAGACACAACTATTTACAAACGTCTTGATCATAGATCAATAACAACAATCAAAGTTGGCGTTCCCGTAACGGTCAACTTCCGAATCATCCCATACTTTACATACTTTTACAAGACAAGTGGCGATATCTACCACTTTATATAAAACTATCGTATCAACGAATAATCGATCCTTCATATAATTCCTTCAGTCTAAGCTTTTGCGAAACGATTATCTTCAAACTTTCCTTCTCTTTTTTTGTTGCGATTTTTCAAAAAAAAAAAATTCACTACACTATACTACGAAACTTTGTGTAATTTCACCTTCTTCACGATCATGATAACTCCGGATAATTCCTTCGGTAATTCTTCATTTTTCGGACGTACCAATAATTGTGTTGGTAGTAAAAATACATGAGTTTTGACTACTTTATACGTTCCCAATTGCAATGTGCAAATTTCTTCCCAACCGTACCAAAGATAGAAAATTGACACAAGACTTGGGAAATACATACTTTACACTTTAAGAAACTAGAAACTGATAAATGGACATAATCTAACAGGGTAGGCTAAGGTGTAACGAAATAGATAGTTGGTGTAATTCCTAAAGGATTGGCTCTATTAGTTTTTCTAGGGGTATCTTACTCTTAAGATGAGAGTAAACAAAGGGTTTATACGGGGATTTAACTAACCATTGTAGTTAGTTAATAAAACAACATATAAAGGCTCTTTGGGTGTAATCCTAGAAATTTACCAATTTAAACAAGTTACTCCATCTAAATCCATAGTACTCATTATTGTGGTCTCGAATAGATATACCAAGCCAAGTTCTAAAGTCTACAACATCACCGGCACACTTATATTTTTGTGGAATTTGGGTAAACATTTAGAAACAGATAAGGTTAAATCCTCACAATATCTAACAAGGGTTATTGTGTGCGGGTTATGTATCAAGTAATTTCACAAAAGTATGCTTGAATTTTTTTTTAAATTTGAGCATAATTTAAGCATTTTAGTGTGAAAAATAGGACAAGTATCATTCTAATTCCCATCCCCCCACTTGAATTATACAACGTCCTCATTGTATAGATAAAACATTAAAAACGGGAATTTAAAAGAATTAGAATGAGAAACTCCCCTGATATTTTGCTCGGTAGATTCTCCAAGTTGAGTTTATGAGCAAGGATGTGTGTTGTAAATGCATCTGAATGCCAGCATGACTACAATCACACATAGGATTCCAGATGATTGATACTTCACTAACTTCGTCGATTTCTTTGCTTTCAACGAGGTCCTGTGCAAAATTATAGGAAAAACGATGTATTCCTATCTTGGTACCTACGGTTAATTTAAACCAAACTAAATACTAAATACGGGTCAGTCTGTTGAATACGTCGTATCATGTGCATGAATACGGCGTATTGACAAAACTAACAATAATGTTTAAAGTGCATAAAAATAAAGGACTGATAACGTCCAGACATTCAATACGCCGTATGGTATGGAGAGGATACGCCGTATTGATGTCCGAGAAGACAAACTCGATAAAAATAAATAACAATCCGGGTTGTCTCCTAGGAAGAACTTTTCTTTCAGCTAGTCTTTAAGTTAGACTTTTCTTCCGCTTCTCTTCACTTGTAAACACTCTCTCTTCTCAATTCTGCTCTTGATTTGGATAGCATGCTTGGTTCCATAATATACTCATGAACTATGATGTTGAACTTACTGCCATGCTTGATTCTATCATGCTTAAACAAATCAAAACATCATATCATAATATACATACGTCAAAAGATAAGTAGTTTTAAGTTTAGGTACATCATGATACGAATAATATAAATGTACAGAGGATAAAAACAAAAGATGAGGGATAGAGGGATTATAGGTCTGGCTACTGCGGAGCTGTGGAAGTGTTGGCACCATCTGTCCTCTGCCTGGTGCATCTCTGGTACTCGACCAGTGGCTCTGAATATCTCGTGTAAGGCACACCGGCCCTGTCCATCAATCGTGCGAGGCTAGTGACAGTCTATGTAGTGAACCTGGAAAAGTCACTAGCCATGCTATCTAGTACCTCTCTCTGACCCTGAAGTGCCTCATGCATACCATGCACCTCCTCCTCTAATAAGGCAATCCTCTCACCCTAAGTCCTAGGCAGTGGTGGCACAGTCTGAGGCATCTCCTCATCCTCATCACCACCTCCTGGTGCTACCAGAGCCTCTTCGGTAAATCCTCCTGCATCACCCTCCTGCTTAGCAGGTCCTCTGGGTTCCTAGGCCCAAGTATCATCTAGCTCTACGCATATCTACAGTCTCACCAACTCGGCCATATCAATAACAGGGAGGTCTCGCACAATCACCATCAACCCCTTGAGCCTCTCCTCAGTAAGCAAACCAAAATGCTTAACTAAACGAGCAACAAATTGGCCTCCATATATCATCGCCCCGTGCTTCCTCCTTGAAGCAAATAATTTTAAGTACCTAGCCAATAGATAAGAACGTTGACTGCCCCTCAGTCCATGCTACATAGATAGAATAGGTCAGTGGCAGTCACCTTTTCAGGTGCCTACCCCCTCCCAGAAATGGTGTATGAGATCAACTTGTGGCACAGCCTCTGAACCAGATCTCTGATGTAAGTATAAGAGGGAGCACCTCTCAAAAAGTCCCTGCCAGAAGAAATCTCAACCCAGTAATCACTAAGACCCCCCTATCGGGGATCAATCTCTCACTCCCTAACTAGTATGCTCCAAATCCGTCCTCTGCCATCTCCTTGGCAGTATGCAAACCTAGAGCTAGAATAAACTACCTCTAAGTCATACTACGCCTAGCACCTCCCAACTGAAAACATAGAGTACCAGCCACATCTAACCTCATCGCATCCCCGATCCTACAAGTGCTGAAGAACTCAAGTATAAACTCCGGAACTAAAGGTGCTCGGATCCTAAACAATCTCTTCCAAGCGTGACTCACAAATACCTCCTGCCCATCATCCCCAATATATACCATCCTTATCCTCTCGGCCAAATCCTTTCTCATATCAGGAGTCAATCCCTCAAAATCTAGTATATGTACTCGGTTAACCTGCCTACCAAATATCGTCTCGAGTCTCTGCTCAAATCATGTACTATCTCCTCTGTGTATCCCACTACCTGATAACGAAGCCACAAGTGTCTCTGATCACGAGGTAGTAGAGGTGTTATATCTGTAAAATTAACGAGATCAGTACAAAGATTATTAAAATTTGATCAGTCTGTTCCGAGGGTAGATACGGCGTATTCATAAATGGTACACCGTATAAAGATCTGTTAGTTAATACGGTGTATAGATAGAAATAAATACGGCATATGGGAATGAAAACGCAAGATCTTTTTCAAATCAATATGTCGTATTCATTTTACTGAATACATCATATTGAGGTTTCAAGATTGGGTAAAATTGAGTCAATACGCCGTATCTGTTTGAGTGGATACGATGTATTGCTCTGCAATTTAAAAACGAAAAGGGGTATCCCTTTCTACCCATTACATTAAAACTACAATACCAGTGACATCGCATTCAAAGGGGTATGGCAACCTAAGCATATGGTTCTATGGCATAACACCTAATTCTCATCAATCAAACCCTAACCCTAAATTTATTCGAAAATCAAAAATTAAAAGGGAAAAGGAGTAGAGCTTATTACCTTATGATTATAAGAGAGATTAGGATGATTCAAATCAAAAGACAATGATCGCCAATAATTTTTCTTGCGGTAAATTTTGTGTGAGAGTGAAAAGGTTTTGAGTAAAGAGCTCAATCCAGCGTATTAGTTGGCCTTTTATACCCAGACTCGATACGCCGTATTGGTGTTTGAGAAATACGCCGTATTGGGCGAAGTTTGTTGACTTAGTCACAAGTTAAAATAGTGGATACACCATATAGGTATTTACCTAATACGCCGTATCCGTTCTTGGAGACCAATTTTCCCTAAATTTAACAAAGTAAAGAAAACATACCTTAGCCTCCACAACATTCTTGCACAATCACCATCCTTATAATACCGTTTAGGCTCGAACGAAATGCCAAACAGCACATACAAATTCTTAATAAGATTGAATAGCATCCTGTTGACAAGATAATTCCAAGCCACGATACTTACATTTAATTCCAAGACTAAACTTTTTATTTTGAAAACTTTATTGATTTTATCGTGACTTGCCTCAAGAAGTTTATTTGACCCATGTGTATTTTCATTACCCCCTGAAGATTGTATCATATCGATTTCATTATCATCATTGCCTTTATTCGATTTTAGATCATTGGGCTAAATTATGTTGAAAGAGAATAGATCATTAAAGTACAAAACGTTTTGTTCCACTTCATCATATTTGGACAATGATGTTTCATCTTTCAAATTAAATTCATCGATATGTTGAGGGCATAAAGTGGGTTTAGTTGAGAAATCTGATTTAGACTTTAAAGCATCATTGTAAACAATGGCTGGAAATTCATTCTCAAAATCTTTAAAGAAGTCTAAATCATCAATATAACTGACCGTATGATCGGGTAATGGAAACAAAGGCACATTGACTTTTTCATTATCGTTTTCTAAATCCATTTTCAAATCATTGGTAGAAATTATTTTATAAGAAAATGACTTTTTGTCAAAAACTGCCATGTAATCTTCATCGTCGAATTCGCCAAACGATATTCTAAAGTCAATTTCATTATTGTTAAGAGAACTTATCGTGGGTTCATAAGAGAGCGTTTCATTCGATGATAAATTATCATTGAAGACTATAGCTGGAAATTCGGTTTCAATGGATATGGGTCGTGAACGTCTTCATCATACCAGATCTTACCATACCTAGCAGTTTCCCAGTTAAACACTTTCCCACGTTTTTGAGCTTTTTCTTCCTCGAGCCTGATGTATTCTTCCATAGTAATGTTCGTTGTCCATCCTATAATAAACTTACTAGGGCAGAAACCCGTCAAATAACTTATATGTCATATTCAGTAAACTGTATACGTCGTGATATATGAACACAATAAGCAAACAGACAGGAATATAGACTTAATCTAAACTACACTAATCCTAAAGGTTAGATCTAATCTAATCTAATGATAAAAACTAAAATATCAAATAAAAATCAAGATTAATTCTCACTCCCTGGCAACGGCGCCAAAAACTTGATGTGTCGTTGTGTGGTTGTAAATTATGATTCAAGTTTTAAATTTATATTTTGCCGACTTAACAAAAAACAACACTTTAATGGACAGTGTACCTGATCGGTGGGAGTTTCGTGGTAAGTAGGGTGTCGATCACTAAGAGCGAGGAACAATTTCAATTTATTAATATTTTGGTTTTTCTAATCTAAGTTAGTATAATCTATGCTAAACCTATGTTAATTCCTAAATCTAATGGATAAGGGGGTGTTTTAGCCTGAGAGACTAGCACAGGTTTTATGGTGACTAAAACCAATTCAAGATACTAAAACACACGCAAGCAAATTAACAGAAGATAAAAGAGCGGTCTATCCAAATATAAGAAAACTGTATTAACCATTATTAATCCAATCAAAACATTGGTTTGTTTATTTAGTGCAATGATTACTTATCTCGAAGCGGCATATCATTCTTAAGACTTAGGCGTTACTTCTTCCTAAGACCTAGACAAGTAGAATTCTGTCATAATTAAACGCATCCACATAAAGCATCCTTATTTGCTGATTATAATCTATCTTAGGGATTAAAGCAATGGTGATCTTGTTAAGCCCTATCTCATAGAGACTTTACCCACTTACTGCTTAATGTCAATTCATACACTAGTAGTCAACTAACCAAGTCTTTACCAATAAATCGAGAACGTACTCGTTGATACCAAGGTCACCTTAGGGTCCAATTAATCTCATAATCTAAGGGCAAAGATAGGTCGTTAATTGTGATCCTATTGGTCTAGATGTATAAATCACTATATGGAGAGCTATCCCGGCATCTAAATTACTTGGTCCGTATCACTAGATCTAGTTGAATGATAGGTCGCATACAAAAGCACGTAAACAAGTATATTGATAAACATAACAAGTAATTCAACAATAAATTGAGAAATCAAGATAAACAAACTAAACATTATGATCTTTATAACAATGGCTAATACCCGAAGGTATTAGCCTTCAAACGTCATAATTAATACAAGAGTAATGATTTAGCCAAGGTAAACTAACCGAGTTAACGAATGATACCAAAACCTAAACGATTACAAGAGTACAAGAAATTACACGTTGTCTCCTAGGGAATTAATCGCGTTGCTTGACCTCTTTTGCTCTTTTTCTCATCTGAAAATTGAATTTTGTGGTTTAGGTATCGAGAATATATTTTAGCACACTTAAAACTCGTTTTTGTGCTTTCTATTTGTAGGGTCTGGAATATGGTCGATACGGCGTATCAGGGTTTTCTTAGAGTAGGGACCACGTTTGATATCTTCCAAAATATTTTATTTTTTTATAGCTTGGATATGACGTATTGCCTTCTTCTGGATACGGCGTATTGGATCTTGTTCCCTTCGTGGTCTTTGGTGAGTCCAGGCATAGATACGCCGTATCTTCCTTGTTGGATACAGCGTATTGTTTGTCATAACAGTAATCTTCAAATATCTTCGTTTAAGCTCCAGAATGTGTGCCTTTTAGTTAATCTTCACCAAGTACTCCATAATTACTCCAATTCTCAAATACAAACGATTAAGTAACAATTATTTGCAATAATTATACAAAATAGGTTAATTACATGGGATGAATGATGCAATAAAATAGACGTTATTTGATGTCATTAGTAGTTTACTAGCATAACCACTCATTTCACTAGGCCCAACAGTGTAGGTGTTGGGAATTAAGGGCTTCTATAAGTTTCTACTGCTGGTTCAACTTAGTACTACCAAGAGAAGACTTAATACTGCTAAGCTAAGTTAGTACTACCAGGGTTATAGTTAGTACTGCCAGTACAAAATGTTATTATTGTCAGTTTATTAGTACTGTTAGTTATAATAGTTAGTACTGTTAGTTAAAAATAGTTAGTACTGCTTATGTGATATGCA